>VWYP01024494.1:222017-268050 GCA_013400435.1 Pycnonotus jocosus
GGGCGAGGGCGCCGCGGTGGCGGGGGACGGGGAGGCGCCGCCGCCGCTGAGCCCGCGCTGGCTCGACCTGCTGAGGACTTACCTGGAGCTGGTGCTGTGCGTCCTGACCAGCGTCCGCAACAACAGGTACTGCCGGGGGAGCGGCGGTGCTGGGCGCGGGGCAGACGGAGCCCCGAGCCGCGCAGGGCCGGGTCCAGCCGTCCCGCCGGTTTCTGCGGGCGGAAACAACGCCCGAGCCGGCGCCGGCCGGTTCGTGCTGGGGCTGGGTTCCGAGCCGCTCTGTGTGCGTGTGTGTGTCTGTGAGGTGGACAGAAAAGGGGACGCGCCGCTTCAAACTACCAAATTTTTGTCGTGTAGTGTAGTGTTGATGAGGAATATTAATGCTCAGACGTCCAATTGGCGAGCGGCAGGGCAATACGCAAAACAAATACAGCTGCAGCGATAAAAAGTTCCTCGTCGTTTGGATGGAAGCGGGGAACAGAGCAAGTGAGAGCCAGGAGTTTGAATTTACTGCATAACAAGACAGCTTTCTCACTTAAAATAAGCCTTACTACGGATTTGCTTTAGACTTTGTGTATGCTTGAACAAAAGTATGTCATGAGAAATTAGTAATGGGGAGTTGAAATAACACCTCTGGCGCGCTGAGTTACTGCCCCAATAAAACGCCTTCACCTTTCCAGCTATGAGGTTTTTCGCTGTAGAAAAGCTGAGCTTTCATGCCAGCTCTCGTCTTACCTGCTCATCTGAGGTTTGAGGACGTTTTATGTTTTTTTTGTTTATTAAAAAAAAAGGTTCACATGTAGCACTTTCTTGGCCTAATTGAATTTCTTCGATAGAAATATTTTCCTGTGGTTTGTATTTAAAATGTGTTTTTCACGCGATTACTTTGGCAGGTTAGATAATTTTCTCAGCTTTGAGGTCTTTAACACAAAAATACTTGCATTCTCTTCACTGCATGTGGGTGTGATAGTGCTAATAAGATAATAATCAGATATCCTAATACGTGGCCTCTAGTCAGCACGTAAGACAGGAAAGCAAGGATATTACAGTTAGGTTATGATGTGTTAGGAAAGCCGTGTAGGTTTTAGGATAGGAAATAGTTAATATTACTTCCCCTCTGTGCGCATATAGCTTCACTTATCATGGGAAGAAAAAAGATGCAAGTGTTTCAGGGCATCTTTAGGATGAATTAAACCTTGTGGGTAGCCTTTAGAAAACTGTCTGCAAATGAGTCATGATCTTGTTACCGCCCCCTTTGATTCCAGAGGTATGAGAGAGTAGCTTGAGGCCTTCCTTGTGTCTTTATTCTGAATTGTAGCAAGAGAACTTTAAATTCAATTCCTCTTTGGTTTGAGATGAATGCAAATGTGGTGTGTGAATTCCCACTTTCAGTTCCTCTGCTCTGTTGCGCCCAGCAGGTACTTCCTGTGGTGCAGCTGCGATGGCTGAGAGTTACAGACGTCACTTCAGAAAACTGCTTGTTTGTCCCTGCTCACCTTTATCTTAATTTGTTTCTTGCCCTGTGAATCCCTGGTGTGTGAATCATGATCATCTGTCTCGATTGGTCTTCTCTTGCATTTTAGAAGCTTTGACTTAACTGTTGAATCTGGGGAAAATCCAGCTAGTATTATAGGAAGAAAAAATGTTGAAGCACTTGTGGTGATTGTCTGATCTGAGACAAATATCAAGATATGGAATTTTCAAATAAGTAGTATCTAAAGGAGATGTTGCATGGGGGATTGTTAGAAAACGAAGTTTCTTTTTTTTTTCCCTCACTGAAATACAAGGCTGTCAAAATTAACTGCGATGTGAGAAGGCTTTTTATACACTTTTCCTTCTGAAAAGTTCTCCATGGCCTTATCTGAAATCTGTACAAGGACACTTTCTGAAGTTCACTTTACATATTCTGTAAGCACAGTGTGACTCAGGACTGCAGCAAAATACTGTGCAAAAGTAGTTGTTTCTCTGGTACCTGTTCTCTGGTAGATTAATGTAATTTTGGTGGTAAGACGAGGATGAAGAGTTACCAACTTCGAGAGGATTTTGCATGGCATACTTTCTTGCTGTCTCTAAATCACTCATATGCTGCTCTTTTGGTTTGAAATGAATGATGCATGACTGGGGAACACGGGGTACCTAGTTATTACACCAGGCTTTTTTGAATCAGCATTTAAAAAATTGGGGGAAGAGTGGCATAATTTACATTAAACACTTGACCGTGTTTCAGTTTTACTTTCAGAATAGACAGTTCTTTGAACAGACTAGTTTTTTAGTTTATTTTGATGTTTGAGGGTTTTGGGTTTTTTTCTTTGCAAAGTAACTACCTGTAACTGATTAGTTTTCAGGTAGAACACTGAGTTTTAGTTCTTTAAGTAGATCTTTGAGATTGAAAAGAGGTGAGAAGGAGTATTAACATATGCCAAATTGCTGCTTAGTTCTTAGACTGTGACTACCTAATGTCTAAACCGGAGGCATTGTCACCTGCCTGATGCTTAGTGTTGTCTAAGGAGGGACTGCAGTCCATAATTAGTTAATTTCTCTGCTTCTCTTTATTTATCTGTAACTCAGGGACTATTAATAATTCTTTCTCATTTTCACTATATTTCACTGTACACAAGATAGCTATTAGAATTTCCAAAATAATCAAAATGGAAATTTTTAACTTTTCCAGTGGCTCAATCACTGTAAATGCATTCCTTTTGGAATTAGGTTTAGAACAGGACAGTCTTTCATAACTCCTGCCAGCCCTTATGATAGCTTTTTGGCAGATAAGTTCAAAAAACATTCCATCTTACACTTCAGAATTGAAAAGGAAGAAATCTGCCTTTGTGATGCTGTATCTTAACTGTATAATGTTGTTTTGGGGTTTTAAATTTATTATTAAGCAATGCAGTAGCAACCTTCCTCCTTGCAAGAAAAATCATGTACTTTAAATGGCGACTGATTTCCTTGAGGATTTACAATACTGCAGGACCTAAGAAAAGTAATTACTAAAAGTAATGAAATTTCTAAATGCTGCCTTGGCTAGAAGAGAGTGATGTGTGGTTTTGCTACTAGGAGCATTTTCTATACAACATAAAATTGCTAGTTTCTAAGCAAATCTGTGTGTTAAGTCTCTAGAAAAATATTTTGGAGTGACCTTTGCCAGTTCTGACAGAATTAAGGAAGTAACAACTTGTCTGCAACTTGTTTTAAAAACAACTGAAATTTTTTTGACAAATATTCCTGCTGCCAGCCAGTTACTATCCAAAAAGGTATGTTCAAGGTCTGCCTCAGAGCTCAAGTTGTTTTGTGGGTGGCAGCATAGTAGTCCCAAAATATTGGGACTAATAGCATTGGGACCTTGATGAGCTCTAAAAATCTATATTTAATTTAAAGGTACTAAAGTAGCATTTATAGGGATCTGTAGGTTTTCCATAAGCTTTTATGTTTATGATGGCAAATGTAGCAAAATAACAAAGCGTATAACTGTTTAGAAGCTAATGTTCTCATTAATACTGAGAAAAGGCATGTGGGTGGGCATGGTGTTTCTTAAATCTTCAGGATCACCTTCTCAAACTGATCTTTCAAAAGTAATTTCTAGAAGGCAAGGTGAGAGTGCGACAAACATCCTGTTTGCACTTGTGTGTATGACAGCTAATAAGCACCAGGTGATCATTCAGTAGGAAAATCCTGTTCTTCTATGTAACTCTAAGAAAACGGAAGTATAGTCTCCTCTACTCTGCCTTTCTTGCTTACAGAGGAAGATGGGAAAGCAGTGACACACACAACCCCCCTCTTTTCCTCTGCAGCATGTTCAGTTGTGTGACTTGTTTGATCTTTGCAATGGAAACAAAAATGCAGATTGCTATAAGACTGTGGTATCTTGCTGAAGTATGATATCTCTTGGAGTTACCAAAAATTTCAAAACAGTAGACTGCATCTGTTATTGATGTCTCCTAATGACCGTTTTCGGTCTGAACAGGCAGCTGAAACCGGTGTAGTAATACAATCTGTGCCTTACCGCTTTGTTCGCCTTGAATGTAAGCAAGGACGCTTTGTGCCTTTTTTAATTGGGTATTAAAAAAGACCAACCAAAACTGAAGATGGAGCCTAGGAAGAAGCTTACTATTTCTAGTGCGTTTTTTGAGCCAGTGGAAAATAAATGTTTTAGAAATCCCACCAAAACATAAGTTTTTCCCCAGCTGTTTGTATGGATACTACATAGGATTAAGATGCCATTATGACTTATAGCAAAAGATAAGGAACTTTTAAATAATTTTATTTAAATCACTTTACTGACTTTCTGAAATAAAGACAAGCAATGAGCTGAATGTCATAGAGTTGTACAACGCTGCAAATAGTAGCAAAAATCTAACATTGTGTTGAACTGTGATCAGATTTGTTGATTGTAATAACTGTGCTGTGAATGGAAAAATAAATGGATATTGTCATTGGTTAAGTTTTCAGGCAGAGAACTTTTCCATTTGTCTCTGTACTGCATGAAATGGCAGTCAAAAAGATGAAGTAAAAATGTGTGGGGTGCTGGTAATTAGTGTTCCATGTGTCCTGTACTTTGGTGGTCCTCTTAATGCCTGCCGACGTCCTACTGTAGCACTGTCTGGCTGTGTGAGTGGCACAAACCAAGACCCTGTGTTTGGTGTGGATATGCAGGTGATTCAAAACTGTTCTGAAGACTGCATTTTGGCTCCTGACTCTCACGGATAAGTCACCAAGATAAAAGAGAAAGGCTAATTTGTAGCATTGGCTGTGAACACTACTTTTCACACCAGGTGGAGGTTTCTACTACTTCCTTGTCCTACCAGACTCTCTCTTACTGATTTTGAGGAAAAAAGAGCCCAGAATACTCTCAGTTGGGTGTGCCAGTGTTTTGTTTCCCTGCCAAGCTTATTCTTCAGTATGATCAGGCAGTGTCTTAGTGAGATTTGTAGAATATTGATCATCTTTTAAGGCTCAGTTTATTTTAGTGTATCATCAGTACAATAGGCCTGTGTTTAAAATATGAAATATTAAATGGTTAGAATTTCAGACACAGTTGTAAATTCTAGTTATTTGACTCCAGTATGTGTCAGACTTTATATAAAGCTTGTGGATCTTGCTATTAAGTTGTTGCTCTCCTATAGAAAAAAAGTAGCAGGTGCAACAGTGGATAGAGTTCAGGCAATCAGTGTGCTGTTTTTGAATGCAAGAACTTCAAAACAGGTAAATTATGATTTATGGTAGATAACAATTATAGACCACAACTCATACCTACTAAAAAATGTAAAACTTGGCTACTTAATCCTTTTTTCTTACCTCTCTCCTCTTTGTAGAATATCAGGTTGTACAGTGGAGGTAGTGAACTGTACCAGAGCTTCCCTGTGCTTTGAGCGTGGTAATCGTATTGCATTTTCCTCAAGGCTGATTTGAAATACTAGCATATGCTTTATGAGCCAGAAGAAATAAGGATTTATGGTAACTCACTTAATTGTGAGCTACAGGTTAATTGGCATCTACTGTTCAGGATTAATTTGACTTATGTGTCCATTTGTGGTGAAACTGGAGTTTGTCTTGTTAATTATCAATTGCAGACTAGCCCTTGCATGTTAGGAGTAAATCTAATTTAGAGCGCATATAAATAAAATAAATGTTGACCCAAAACATAGTCAGCTACAAAAATAATAATCTTAATAGCAAATGCTACAAAGCTACTTTAAAACTGCAGTTGTTTGCATATCTCTTTATTGATCTGTTTTAGGAATAGAAAAGATGCAAGTCAGGAAACTGAACTAGAGAAAGGAAAAGTGACTAGTGCACTGTGTCATGTTCAGCATCAACTCAGAGGTTCTTCTTTCACTTCTTTTTAGGTATCCCTTCTAAAAGTTAAAATCATATGTCATGGTGGACCACTGTCCCTTACTGATGGGTAATATTAGAAAAGCTTCCCCTACTTTGATATAACAGAAATTAGACACTGATTAGGGTGGAGAACTCTTGCTCTTCATGTCTGAGGTTTATGATGCCTTGATTGAGGCAGGTTTGGGCTCCCATTTGTATCCCAGCTGATGTAAGTGCTCAGTCAGGGCTGTTTGTGATTGTGTTCTACTTGGACATTAAGTGCAGTGTTAAATATTAAAAGGAATAAGTATTTGATGTTTTCATCTGTGATGCTTAACACACATGTTCCAAGGATTAAAAATTGCATGAAACCACTTGTAAGTTTTCTTTGTGGAGCTACAGGCCTGCTGAAAATACTCCTGTGCTGACTGAAAAGCAGTGTTTGCCCTTAGAGCTGGTTTCAGCAGTTTGTGTAGTCCTCTTCCCCTTTAAACTTCAGTCTCATTTTCTGTAGTTCCATATGTGCCTTTATTCCAGGACAATAGCAAGTTTCCCAACACAGGCTGTATGTTTGGTGCAATAATGGGGTTTATTGCCTGCATTTGTCTTATCCAGAATGATTTCCCACACCATTTTAGTTTTTTGTACAGATTCCTTTTTATTTTGTTGTTTCGTAGGAACCTCCAGAAGTTAAGTCTCTTTGGGGATATAAGCATTCTGCAGCAACATGGGACTATATCAAATACCTATCTTGGAAAGGTTGATCCTGATGGCAAGAAGATTAAGCAGTAAGTTATATTTGTAAATTATCAAATACAGAATAATAATAATAATGAAAATATATAACGGAACACAGAAATTCCTGAAATACATGACTGAAAACTTTAAAGTTTTTTAACAGGATGAAAATCTAAATTATTGCTCCTGCTATTTACATGAAGTGGTCTGGTTTTGTGGCTGTTGTATTTTTGTTGCCTTTTTTTTCTCTGTTCTCAGCAGGGTGAGAATCCTTTCTTTCCCTCTTTTCCCTCTAGAAACAATATTATGTTAATCCCACAAAAGGGGAGGAGGGGCTGTTACCAGCACCTCTTACTATTGCTGTATATGAAAAAAAAAATTAGAAAAGGAAGTAATCTGTTGTATTTCACAAGAGTTGAAAACATGTTTGTGTTTATATTCTCTTTCAAATTTGCTTGAAAGGCTAAGAACTGGAGAAAGTTTTCTTAGGTCATTAGACTAGCAGGACAAATCTAAATACTTGGATAAATACTTTGGCGCTTGCACTAAAAAGTGATGTGCAGATTGCATTAAATCATTTGTTCTCTTTTTAAAAGTTTCTTACTGCAGTTCCCACTGGGGAGAAAAGCTACCCTAGAGCTTAAGAGTTCTGTGTCATATTTCTTTTTATCAAATTTTGGAGGTACTGAAACGGTATTCTTCTAAGCTCAGATGTTTAAGGTGTATGAGAACCACAATGTAAACAGATTTTTAGTGTAGTGAGGCATATAGATGGCAGTGTTCTCCTGAAAACCTCAAATTTGCTTTTTCTTCAATGGTTCTGTGAAATATTAAAAGCACTATTAAGGTTGATTATCTGGGCTATTACAAAATAAATCCTACCATTGCTGCAAGCAGTACAGCACCTTTTGTGGATGTGTATGGGGGGAGGGAAGAGTCTTTGGAAGAAATTTGAGATTGTTGTGGTAGAATCTTTTTCTTAGGGGATTGTGAGATAATCTGCCTTCAATTTAAGCATTGGCAAGAATAATTATGAAACAAACATTGCTAGGATCAAATAAGATTCATCTTAACTCTAAATGAATTTAGGAATAAAATAGAAAGCTACACTGTCTGTGAGTGTTACCTGTTTAAAACGGTTTCATTTGTGTCACAGTTGCGAGTCCTCAATTTAAAATAACACGTTTGGAGAAATCTGGAAATACTGAGGTCTTTTTACCTGATGACTATCCTAGGCAAAACCTTGGGAACTGAGGTGTAAAATAAATACAATAACCACACCAGCTTTTCCACTTGGGTGAAGCCAGGCCTTGCAAACCTAGTACCTTCACAGGAGAAGGAAGAAAGTGCACATGGGCAAGGGAGGGGATGAATAAGGATTTGCCAAGAGAGAGGATGAATGAGGACTGATCTTTTAACTTCATAACAACAAAAGGGTTACCGGGCATCAGAGGTAGTAGGTGACAGGTTCAGAGGAAGCAAGGAGAGGAGGTAATCACACTGCAAAATGCTTTATTATTGGGTGTTATGCTTGCTAAACACTCTGCTAGGGGAAGAACCTGGATGAATTTGTTGAAGTGCAGTCTCTTGAGAGCTGCAAAATACATAAAGCCACCTCTGCTCAGTACTGAGTTACAAAGTTTTGGAAACTAGAGAGGTATTTGATAAATATCCCTATGTGCTTTCCTTGTTCTGTCGTCTTAAGGTGCTCGTGGTTCTCTGCTGTCAGTCTGGATGCTGGCCTAAACCTTTAATTTTGCATGGACACATCACCATGAAATTTACGTGGATGAGAATAAAAATTCTGTAATATTTTCTTGCTTAGATATATGAAGTATACAGATACTCATAGCAGTAAAAGAAGTCTTCTATGAAAAACCATTACCTGCTATGGAGAACAAAAATTTCTGCTATTTTTTTACTAGATCTTATTTCTTGATGTTTTATGGGACTGTCATAGCCTGGCTCAACTGCTCTGTAGTGCTGACCAGGTCTTGAGATGAAATACTTACCTACACATGTCTAATATGCTAAAAGAACACTTGTCATTTGGGCAGGAGGACTCTTTTTTGCCTTTACTGCTTTGGAATGAAGACTGGAAAAATACTTATATGGAGAAAGCTTTTAGACTGACTATACTATTTGAATTTAATATTGAAAATTTAAAATACTTCTGTTGCCTTCTTGAACAAAATAACATAAAGAACATCTGTTCACTAAAAAAAGGAGTAGGAAAGGTGGGTGCATCAGAATAAGTTCATAATAATCTGGCACGGATAATTTGAGATTGAAATGTTACTGGGTCCAAATTGTTTTGGTAAAACATGAACCTGTTGGCACTTGAAAATCCAGTTAGTTGTATGTTTGGAATTACTTGAAGGATCTTCTTGTATATTTGTTCTTTACCTTTTAATGAGCAGATCATTTCAGGTAATTTCACATCATTCTAACTTACTCTCAAAATTGAATTTCTGTCACTTTTCATTGAAAATTACTCTTTTTTTTTGTACTAAATTTGCAGTTCTGGAGAAGTTAGGAAATACAAAAAGCTGTTTTTAAAAACAAGGGCTGCATTTGAAAAGCATTACAGGTTTTCTTATTTGCATAACCTTAAAATGTATGTAGGAGGGTGTTAAATACATGCTGGAAAATACATGAAGTGAAGGTTCATAGTGTGTCACTGTTTTTGACAAAGTACATATTTCTTCTAGTTTGTAATTTTAACCTTTTAAGTGCAGTGGATGTTAAAAGGCTCTGGGAGGTCTGCAGTCCGGTTGCAGTTCACAAGAACTATAATAATAGCATCTTCCTGCAGAATAAGGCTATAAACGAAGGAAGAATAATTCTTGAATAAAAAAGTTGAATGATACGCAGTTGGTAAGACTAAACCATGTTTAATAGGATCATTGTCTGTTTTGTTTACTTACAGAATCCAACAGCTGTTTGAAGAGATATTAGGCAATAGCAGGCAATTGAAATGGCTGTCTTGTGGGTTAATGCTGCAAATAGTAACTCCCACATCATTGTCCTCCTTATCAAACCCCATAGCCAACACCATGGAACATCTGAGCTTATTGGACAACCACATCCCTGGTAATACCACTCTTATCACTGCGGTTGAATTGGAGCGCTTTGTGAATCTGCGTTCGCTCGCTTTGGATTTCTGTGATTTTACAGCTGAGATGGCAAGAGTCCTGGCTGACAGCAACCATGTGCCTTTGCATCGACTGTCTCTCCTGGTCCACAGTGTTTCCATAATGCACAAGTCGTTGGACAATATGCCAAAAGATGAGAATTGGCAGGCGCTGACTCGCAACAGCACTAATCTTCGGGTCTATATAATGGCTTTTGATGTCAAGAGTGATGATATGTTAAGGATTCTTAAGCCCAGTATCCCGCTAGAGAGGATTCACTTTGACAGCTATGTCACTTGTGTTTCAGGGGCTGTTGTTGACCTCATATCCAGGCAGTATGACAAGTTCCTCACTCATTTTATACTAATGAATGATGTGATAGATATGTCTGCCTTCCCAGATCTCAGTGACAACCGGAATGAAGATCCTCTTGTCTTACTAGCCTGGAGGTGCACAAGACTGTCTCTCCTAGCTGTTCATGGTAGGTAACACATTGCACAGGCATAATGTGTGACTTTTAAATGCTTACAAGACTTCAGCCTTTCTAATCGTAGGGTGTTTTAGTGGCATGTTATTCAAAAGGCTGCTGCACTGTTGCTATACATGCTGTTGTTGAAGGTGTTTATTGTATATGAGTTTTAAACATGCTAGTATCTTACTAACTTGTATTGAGAAGTCACATAGGATTTTATTAAACTCCTCACGGAAATGAGGATAACTTGAGAAGTGAGCATTCCAGGAGGCTAATCCTACAAGTGGTCTGCACTGTGCAAGTTCCATTAAGTGACTGGTTATGTATATGTGAACGGAAAACATTTGCTGTTTTTCTGTGAGCTCATGTGCTGGCAAGATTACATGATTTTGCTTCCTGTTTGTAAATAACATGAGTGAAGTGCTCCAAAGCTGAGAAGAAGATATTTGTTACCAATTTGGTACCAGCAGATGAAGATTGAAAAATATGTGGAAGGGGGTTGCCTCACTGAGTGTGTTGGTTTCACCAGTAATACCAGAGCTAGGTTTATCCCACCTATTTATTTGCCATATAGTAGCAAATAACTTTTAGAATTTATTCAGCTCTGTCAACAATAGAGCACTTGTTGGTAGAAGTTACAGCAGTCTGGCAAATTTTAAGGCACCTGAAACTGAAATAATGCAGAATAATGTTTTTTTATTTGTGCTGGAATCAGCTTACCAAGACCAAGTTTGCTGATGCATGAAGGAGTTAAGCAATGACTGCATTGTGTTGCATAAGAATAAATGTGTTTCCTCAGACTGCTTGGGGGAGTAAATCTCCAGTTGTTCAGTACAAACAGGAGACCTTCAGCAGCAGGAGGTGGACATTCAGATTTCAATCAGTCAGAAGGTCTCACCGCATTTGCTCTTTTTTTTCCCTGTGTTCTTTTACTGAAAAAAAGCATTGTTGGGGGCAGGGAAGGCATGATCAGTTCAGCAGTCTCTCCTTGGTAGTTTCCACGTCAGACAGATTTTGGGTACTAGTACATGACTATACTAGTCTACATGTGGATTTTAGCAGTTTCTTCTAAAATCTGGATACATGTTTGAGGACCTTTAAAAAAATTAAATTGTGTTACCTTAAATTACCCTCTTGCTACAGAAAAGCCCTCTAATACATTATCTAACTTTAAAAGCTAGTGAAACATGTGGACATAAGCTATTGTAAGTATCATTTAATATCAGCATGTGTCTATTTAGTAGAAAGTATTAGTCTGTGCAGAGCATTGGGAGAGCAAATGGTTGTTGCTACATCACCTTTCTTTGGAGAGATGCTGTGTCTGCCTGTGTGAGAAAATGGCCAAATATCACCTTGCTGTTACATTGGGATTCACGTTCTTTACCCTTCTTTTCCTCTTCTTGCAGCAGTAGCTGGCTAAGCTGCTTATAAATGTCTCCTGATCTTTTCTAAGCTATGGACATAACTTGTCTAGTACTACACCACAAGTGTCATTCTTGGAGAGTAGTAACTGTAGATGGAACACTCTTAGGAAGAAATACCCAGAATGCTGTGATGCCTCAGCACAGCGCCTTAGCCTCATGCTTGGATTCCCTGAGGTTTACCATATAATGTTTTCTGGCTCCACTTGTCATATACTGTGAAGTTTCCTTCAGGAAAAGGAGGTGGTTTTGTTGAAGGTGCAGTAATTCACTTGAAATGCTCAAGTTTCTTCTTCTGTTTCCCAAAGTGGTTATTCTTCAGTTTCCACTGTTTCTTAGGCTTGTATGTGTATGTGTGTGTTTATGTGTATGTTTCCTCTTCTGGTATTTGTTTGCTTTTGAAAAAACTTTGATTTACATCTAGTTTTGGCTGCCACTTGTTGTTGACCTAAAGAGGAAGGGGAAAACATGCTAAGAACACTTTATATGGGCTGCCTTGAGATTGTCTTTTGTGGGAAGTCGTTGTCTTTCCGCTAAGGTAGCATGTCCAGGAGCCAGAGGATGGCTGATGCTAAATACATTCTTGCAAGAATGAAGAAAGTGTGTAAAGGGTGTGTGGCCATTTGGGATGCAGATAGGACACATGTAGTGGTATGATTTGGCACTGTGAGTAAAAAGCATGGTGCATCTGTGAGAACAAATTTTTTATATTTTCTTTCTTTATGTTTCCTTTTTTATGTTTTCTTCCTCCTTAAGGGAAGGATGCTTCCACATGGATTTTTATGACTTTGTATTATAAATATACTGGTGAAGTTTTATTCTCTCCATGAGCAAAACTAAAGTTGAAATTTTTGCTAGCAAGGAAGAACAAATTACAGTGTGCTCATGGTAAATTTGTTGTTCAGTGATACAAGTAGTGAAGTGATAATTTCCTCTTACCTGTGAATACTTAGGTGGACAGAGACTTTTTGGCAGCTGGGAGGTCACAAAGAAATTTCAGGCAGAGCTTTTGAAGGGAGAGTTAATTTAAAATGAGACTAAGTTGGGAATAAGATGGTTGTTCTAGTGCATAGAGGATCTCACCATAAAAAGTTACAGCAAAAGCCATGTACCTGACCACATGATGGTAAAGGGGGTTTGTGTGCAGGGCTTTTTTTTTTTTTTTCCCTTTATTTTTGCACTTGCTTTCAAGGATTTCTTTGGTAAGTTCCTCTATAGTCAAGGTAACTGGAAGGTGGTGTGAGCTCCTTCATGTCCTGACAGGAGTGTGTCATCATACAGGGAGGAATTTTCCACTGAGTTCAATGTCCCTGTTAAGGAAGCGACATTGAATTAAGCTGCCTGAATTAAGACAGCTTCCTCTTCTGTGGACAGTTCTGTTGGAGGTGAAGTATCCGGCAGATGAAGACTGAAAAAAAAAAAAAGTTCCTAATGGTTAATATACCAGGAGCCTTACAGATAGATGTGTCCAGGCTTCTTTGGTAAAAACCTACCCTAACCAACATATTTCCAGGGAAATTAAAAAAAAAAAAAGTAAAAGGAAACAAATTTCTTTTTATTACTTTGACATCTTTTCTTCATTTTGTATCTATTTTGATACATTATGATGTAGAGCATGTTAACTACATTGTTGGAAGACCAAACCACAGATAGCTTTTACTTCTCAACAGTTCAGCTTTCCCAGTTCAAATAGTGTGCAGACTGTAGCTTTACTTGGAATCTACTTGGGCATCTCATCAAGAAGCTTAGCACCTGTGAGAATGATGATGAAGGCAGAAATGAGTCTTGCCTTTTGCAGTGGAAGAGTTGATTTGGCAGAGCTCCCCAAAAGGGAAGTTCCCAGACCATCTGGGGTTTGCATCTGAGTACGAAGGGGCTTTGCATTTCTCTTAGCCAGGGCACAGAAAGCTTACAGGTAACTGGGGAGTAGGAGTTTTTAAAGAGGAATGCTAATACATAGTGAGAAGAGGGGGAAGCTTTGTAATTAAATTTTATCTCAGACAGAATAACTAGATACATGTAGTTTTATATATATATATGTGTGCATGCTGACTTTTTGTTTGCTTGAGGGTGGCTTGTTTTGGTTTTTTTTTAATTAAGTCTAATCTCTAAAGCAATGAAAGCAAATCTTTTTTTCTAGCATAACCAGAACTTTAAAGCAGTCCTTTTATGCATTCAATTAATTGATAACTCACTTTTTCATTCTAATTTTACCACAGAGTAGATCACAGGAGGTTTGAAATTTTATATATAACTTACAGTAGTCCACTGCTGTGCAAGTAGGAGGAAAAGATCTAGAAAATCTTGATGAACGAAATGCTTTTCTACTTATTCAGAGCGCAAAATGAGGGTTTCACTTCTTGAAACCAGAAAGCCCTCACCATGCCCTAGGGGAATTCTACCAGATGAAACATGACAGAATAGGTTGGGAGAGATACTGGGATGGTCTGGTATTAAATAGTAGAGTAAGAAAATGCCTTTTAGAAAAATGACAAAGCGACTTTTTCTTTCCCCATAGGTTACACAGTCTGGGCTCATAATCTTATAGCAATTGCTCGTCTTCGTGGCTCTGACCTGAAAGTACTGGAAGTCACAGAGGAAAGCATTGAATTCGACCAAGGAGAACTGGCTGATCAGGATGTGGATCCAGTACACAATTTCATTGAGCAAGTATCTCTCGGATTGGGTCGCCCTTGGCACGCCGTCATGGACATAGAGCTGCTCAGTGTCTTCACTGAGCCAACCCGTCACTTTTACAGAGAGATGCAAAGCTTCAGTGAAGGCATTTAGCCCCTTATTTACAATTCCTGTGGTTACATATGCAAGTAGGGTCCTATTATGTTTTTTCGGTAGTGTGAATTAACCCCTTTTGTGCTGTGTTTAATCAGTATTAGCTATATAGAATTATATATGTGTATTCTACTTCTTGATCAAAGAACGTAGTCGGGTATTGGTTTAGAAGCTGAAAGTGGCAGTGTTTAGGGTTTTCACGGTTAATGGACTTGTCTACCAAACCTTGCAAAGATACAGCCAAAGGCTGTCTGAGGTTGCCGGCTAACTTTACTTTATTTGAGTAACTGCATTTTGAATTATTTTGCTATTATATTGGAGTCCTGTGCTCGGGAGCCAACTGTTTTTAATACCCATATCCATAGCCCAGTGGATTTCTATGCTGTCATTGTATGCTTAATCCAGTAGCATGCTACTTAAGAGGCTTAAGGGACGAGAAGTCTATCCAGGGCTGTTTGCTGTAAGACTCTTACCTTGCTTGATTTCACGTGCGGACTCTGCAGCATGGCTTAACTCCATTCTCGGCTTTCCTTAGCTGCTAAGCGGCGGTGTGAAACACTAGCGTTCAGGTTCCTGCACTTACAGATCCACTCCATAAAGCTGTAGTCTTTTGGATTCTTTGCAAACTCCTCCTTGTTTGTTCTCATGTTCTGTCATCTTCCTTAAAAGTTAGCTTTGGGCCAAAGTTTAAAAGGAGAAAGCAAGAAATGTGCACTCCGGTGAGGTAAACGCATAACAGTGAAGATTTCAATACAAAGGTCTACACCTGCAAACAAACATTAGTCGTGAAATCCCTAACAACCAAGTCACTGGATTTTCTCTGTCAGCGCCTGTGTCAGCTGCCAAAGAATAGATTAAAAACGAAGAAGTGCCCACATGCTGGCAGGGGTAGGCCAACTTTTGGCCAGCCAGATACTGCTAGATTGTAATATATAAGGTCGAATTTCGACCTGTGGTACACAGCTGTGCTGTGGCTCAGTCAGCAACCTCAGAACTCTTAACAAACATGCACCTGTTTCACTGTGAATAGTGAATGTAAAGGAAGGAAAGGAAACAAATACAAAGCTTGTTCTATCACAGGTATGAGCTGCTATGATGCATGAAGAACATTCCATGAAGTATGTTTTAAAATCTTGTTATATCTGAGAGGCTTTAGAAGCCGATGTAACTGTTTCAGGGCAACCGCGGTACAGACGTGGTCTCTGTGAGACTTCCACCTGACCCCAGTTTTAAGTGGTACGAATGTTGTGCATTTAATGTTTAAAGGACAGTCTGCAATAATAAAGTAAGTGGCCAACGTGGGTGCCCAGCAGTGCTGAGACCTGGCTGCTATATTGTAAGCTTTGGAAAACACAATTTATGCAACAGATGTCCAGATATGATTCTATTTATGGAAAAAGTTTATATGTGTTTTACAAATGGTTTTACCATCTTATATTAAATGACCTTTTGACAGGTGTGCGCTGTTTTGTCTCCAGTGAGCACATACCATGCGGATTTTATATGTACATCAGTAGAGTGAATCCACTGGCACAGTGTGTGTATATGCCAGATGTGGTGAGATTTTATCTTACAAATGTGATCAGATTAAAAAAAACTCCTGACAGAAAATGTAAGGAAACCAGCTGAATGTTTGACTTGATGACTGATGTTGTATGGTTTATGTTAAATGTTATATTCTTTTAATCAACGAATAAAGCATTAAAAATTGATCGCTGTATAAAATACTTTATTGTTATTAGCATGAAGATTATTAGAATTAAAATGCAACATCGTTCATAAGGTGTGTATAACTAGTAGCTCCCATTGTGTTTAGGTCAGCAGAAAACTCTAAAATAAGTCACAATTTTTTTTAAATTTGGCTGAATTTTGTCAACATTTTTGGGGTGGTGGAGGAATGGGAAGGATGCTTTGCTAAAGATCAGACCAGTTAGCACAAACAGTATATCGTTATATGACCTATTAGACTGATACAGTAAACTGTGGATTGTAGAATATAGAAGACTATTTTTGAGAAATTACTGCATCAATTGCAATCGCTTAAATCAAAATCTAATGTGCTCAAGAAAAATGTGTAGTACTTCTTTGGTGTCCCACTATTAAATAGATTATGAATACCTGCAACGCTTCAGTTTGACGTTTTATCTGTACTCAGAGTACACAGCTGTGCCTTCTGAATGAAAGCTGCAGATGTCTGGTCAGCTGTTGGAGAGCTGCTGTGCCCTGCAATGGCTGGCTGTGCTGTGAGGCTTGGCAGAGTGGCTGGTCAGTGTGTGCGTGCCAAGCACGGACTTTATTCGAGCTTCTGAACTTCCATGTTACGATAGCCCAAACTCCTGCCAAGTGTGAAAATTGCCCTGCTTGTTCAAGCAGTTTCCTAGATCTTCCAGATTTGGTAAGCAAGATCGTTTGTCAACATGCTGAAGAGATGCTGTGGGTAATAAGGTAAATACAGTTACAGCTTTTCACGTTCCAGTAAAGTGAAATAGTGGGACTTGTCTCTGTGCCTTTCAGGGCTCAGCCTCAGGAGGGAGGTTAATGTAGCAGATAAATCTGATGGTGATTGCTCAGCAGCATCTGAACCTGAAGTTTGGTTGTGAAGGGTTTGAGATTTCAGGAAGTCACACAGAAAAAGCCAGAAGCAAAGCAAATTCTGTGTCCTCTGGTTTAAACAGCTGCAGAATGCTAATTTTCTCTCTGCAAGCTACTGCATTTTATGGGTAACTGCCTTACTAAACAGAGTTGGGAAGTAACCTGTTCACCTTTCTGGTGTATAAATGTGTTTTTAATCTGTTTGGTCTAACCTATTTTCTGCTTTTAATTAACTGCTTTAATTAACTTAATCTTGAAAGATAAGATGAGGAGCAGGAGAAGCAGCCCACTTGACTACAGTAGAGATTATGCAGCCCTTTCACTCGCTGCAGTTGCAGCCAGAGCTGGCTCTTAGCAGTGGCTGTCCGTCCTTAGAATGCTCCAGGTCTGATCCTTTTCACACAGTCTGGTCTACTCACTGGGTGTGGCTCATGTTCAGGGAGTAAGTCAGTGTACTTAAAACAGACTGGCTAGAATCTTTCTGTCTTGGAAATTGCAGGGAGTCCAGTAAAGCAGGAGTGTGTGGTGAAAGCCATACCTTAACCAGTGCTGGAGAAATGCACCCCTAATTCTTCTCCTGTCTTAGGAACAGATAAAAGTCGAATTTGTTGTCTGCCTGTATTTTCAGCAGAAATCTTTATTAATGGTACCAGGATGAAGGGATTCAGGCTGAAGCGATCTGTACTTGTTAGGAAATTAAGATGACCTTAATATTCTCTTTCATTTGGAGTGGGACCTTACAAACTATTGTGAAATGACTTTGAAATTGCATAATCCCAAAAGGAATTTTACTTCTATTGTTTCTTTGTATTTCCTGAAGAGATGGCAATGTCAAGTTAGTCTTTTGCATTCTAAGTTCAGCTGCAGGAGCTTGGAACACAAGCCTTCATCTCTCAAAACCAGGTTGCTTGTTGTTTGTGGGTGGGTGGAACAGTGACTTCCCCACATGCACTTTTGTGACCTTTCTGCATTTGACAGGTTACCATCTACCTACTTCCTATTGCATAAGCCTAAGTTTGTTTCCAAATTTGCAAATAAAATTTTGGACTGCTACTAGGGAGGGGAAAAAAAGTCTCAAATTATGCCATTCTCTCTGCAGGATGATCCAGTCCATGCTTTTCCTGCATTTTCTTAGTCCAGCTATCTTTTCTTTTGCCTGCAGCTTTCGGCATAGATTGTTTTGGTTGGAGGAAGAATTTTTCAGAATTAACTTAGAACAAATATTTAACCCACATGGAGAAAATACTGTTTGCTCAGAAAACAGATACATTCATAAGTAGTTTTTGCAGCCTCCCATGTGAGCTGGGCAAGGAATGAAAAAGGTTTATGGCAGTGTTACCGGTTCAGGATTTCTGTGCTATGCTGTGGTCTCTCTGCAGGGGCAAGGCTGCCCCTTTGGAACATTTGGTAATTCTGGTTGTTCCCAGGGCTGATGACAAGGGTAACAGTAAAACCCAGTAATTCCTTTGAGAATCCTTGTGAAGTCTCTCGGGCAAACTCATAGCCATTAACTAATTGGCTAAAACTGATGCAACAGCCACGTTAAACTACATGGTTAATTTAACATGGATGCTGCTTTAAAATGTCTGTTGTCAGAATCTGTCATTGAATTGCTGGAATACAAAGACTTATCTAAATGCTTTGAGGGCTAAACTAGAAGCAGAAAGAATAAAGAAATTGTAGGAGTGAGCCATGGAAGAATTCTACAACTGAAAAGAAGCCAGTGTGGGAATAATGATAGGAACAGGAATACTGAGCTACAAGAGAAAATGCTCCCTTGGCAGACTCAACCTAAGCAATTACAAAAAAAAGTGGGCTGAGGTATTTTTGGTAACTTCTAATTATGGGGTGTGGTGGCTGCATTTACATTAAAGCCTGAAACTGTGTGTTATGTGTGTGTGCATGCAGAGAACGGAGCCTGGTGGCTGAACTGCTGCTGAGTTGCGGCTTGCTGAAACCAGTTTGCTTCTTTATCTTAGAGGGTCCCGTACCAAATGACCGTACTGAGTTCTTACATGGTTTTCAAGTTGAAGCTAAACTGTCAGAGCAGCCACCAGCTCCTTGCAGAAGTCTTTAGATTGTACAGTCACGTAAAAGCAGAGTTTGGCTCTGTCCAGACCCAGCCTGGCACTGGCCAACCCTGCCCTGGCTGCAAGTGGGTGCACTGTGCCTGCTGGGACAGCCACTCGTGCCAGGGAGCCAGGAACCTGAAGCTGTGAACGAGGTACCACACCAACTCTTTTTATAGACACAAACTTATTGATGCTGCAACTTGCAACTGCCCTCTTGTAGTTTTTAATTCCGCTTTTGTCCTGCCCAGCATTTTCCTAATGCTGGTGTTAAAACCTGAAGCCTAATAAACCAAATTCATGTTGAGACAGTAAAAACACAACCCTCCTCTTGGTTTGCTGCAGACATACATCTTCAAAGGCATCCCCTAGCTATGACTCCTTCCTCCCAAGTCATGAAAACCCCTTGTACACATCTTCAATAAACATTACACTCCACCTTTTGAAGAGTAATGGGAGAGTTGCTCAGCTTTTCTGCTGCCTCTTCCCCCTCAGTGTTCTGGCAGGAGAACTGCCACCTTGTAGAGCTTGAGAGATGAAAGATCACCTAGGAGGCCATTAACAGAGGGGACTCAAGTGAAGGAATCATGGTTATTCATCTCCACCTATCATACCATATTACCAGTGCCACTGCTTTCATTTTCTGTAGATTTTTATTAACCGTTTGCATTTGTTTTCACATCCTATTCATAAAGCAGCAAGCATCACTTTTGGCATGCAGAGAAGACTCTCTGTACAGCTCAACCAGCAGCTGGACTTTTACAATAAGGTTCACATGATTTAATTTTATACACCTCTGAAGAGACTACTCAAGTTAGAAATACTTAATTTAAAATGACTATTGTACAGTGGAAATCACTTATTCACAATAATCATAGGTATTTAATTCTTTATTTACAAAATACTATCCTGAGAATTTTCCATATTAAGCTTCAATTTGAGCGAAGTAGTTTGTATAGACCTAAGTAACAATGGTTACTTAACATAATGAAAAATGCCAGTAGGAGAGCACAAAACTGGTTCAGGACATTCCCCAAATGACTGTCAAGTCTCCTGCTGTGGTTCTGGTTCTGCAGCTGATGGATTTGACTGAGATGGTTCAACTCTGTTTTCAGGAGGAGGTGGTGGAGGGAAAAATCCAGGTCGTTGAGGTGGATAGTGAGGATAAGGTCTCATTGGAAATGGATTTCGTACTGTGAGAGAATCAGAGTAATCCAGTTAATATCAATCACAACAGTAAACACATACACCTGCTCCTCTTGCTGGCTTACTGCTCAGCTAGGCCTATATAAGTAGAAGTCACATGTCAGGATCCAAAGAGACACAGATGCCAGGAAAGAGGAGGGCAGAATTATCACTTTTCTCAGTAGTTATCTGCAACAGTCTCAAGCGGCCAGCCACTGCCAGCTCCTGGGCTGCTGCTGCCAACATCTCTTTCAGTCTACCATAGCAACCCTTAAGTGCCACACCTTACATATATTTTGGCAGATAAACGGCTTAGCTCTTCACACATACTCAGAGAACAGCAAGAGGCAGAAAGATGTCCTGCAGTCTGATACTTACACCTTGCTCCAGCCATGCAAACCTGAAGGGAAAACAGTTGTTTTGGGACTGTCCATTTGCAAGGCACCAGCACACCTCAGAGCCAGAGGATGAAACTTTTAAGTAAGATGCGATTTCATGGGAAGAAAGGGATTAAGGTCACCACCTACTTTCTTTACTACTCCCCAAAATGAATCCTTTAGATGCTGAACAGTACATGCAGGTGTATTTTCCAGCCAAAGCTAGTATTTGTAGAAAGACCAAGATGAGCTGTTGTGAAAAAGGAAGTGCACAATGCAATGAACCTTAATCAGAAAAGATGCTCCCGGTTAGCTGAATTAAGAAGCAGTGTGTGCAAATATGTACACATCCACCCCCTGTGGTAATGCGCTACCTGCACAGAGCACTCATGTTCATCACCGTGAAACAAGGGCTGGCTAAAGCCACGTACTTGGCAGCGGAGGGCGTGGAGGCCCGAAGTCTCGTACTGGAAAGCATTCCTGTGGCCCGTACATGCTAGCAGGAGGAGGGGGAGGAAAAAGAGGTCCTCGTCTCATGAAAGGTGCTGGTGGTGCTCTAGGATCCACAGGCATCAGTGGAGGTCTTACTGGAGGGAAAGGTGGGGGTGCAAACTCTGAACTGACAGCTTCACTTTCAGGTGCCAGTGACTGATCAGAGAGCGAGTTCTGCAACACAAGGAAACCAGGGAAGTTAGCGGAGGGAAAGGGAACATCTCCAGTTCCATCAGGCCCACGGTCATGTAGGTATGACACTAGCTAAGAGCTAGTTCCAACTCTGCCTTAGCTGCAGCATAATGATGAGCAAGCCATCTATGTGTATGGACCATCTGCTTGACCATAGTTTCATCTTTTGGGATATAATTAATTTTCAAGAGGGATTATAATTATAAAATAATTCACAAGACAATGTGTTGTGATAAAGTAAACATATAATTTTATAATTTGCACTGCAATATAATGTGACCAATGGACTACAGACAAATGTTTCTACATTTTTTGCAGAAAATTAAAGCTTCTTTAAATCAAGCCTCTCTTTAGCTACTTACGCTAAGGTTTGCAAGATCCTTCATCCCATCTCCACTTGGTTCTGTTCGTGGACTATGTTCTGAAGATGTCTGTCCATCTGTATGCAGAAGTTTAAAAAGTTATTCAGTGATGATCTGTTTCTCTCCACCAGTTTCAGTATTTTTTTCTGAATCAAGA
Source organism: Pycnonotus jocosus (assembly GCA_013400435.1). Classification (NCBI taxonomy): domain Eukaryota; kingdom Metazoa; phylum Chordata; class Aves; order Passeriformes; family Pycnonotidae; genus Pycnonotus; species Pycnonotus jocosus. Next base: position 243,816 of record VWYP01024494.1, read on the forward strand.
GAGATTGGCAATAAAACCAACAGCAAACAGCAGTTCCATTTTCCCTCTCCCTCCAACTAATAGTTGATTTCTTTGGTAAGCCCCATGCTGGGAATGGCTGTGGTATGAGATGCTCTTGGCACAGAGCTTGACACCAATCCTGTTCAAGTATGACAAAACCTAATTCTCTCCTTGGCTAACAAATATCAAGGAGACTTCCAGAACTACATCAGTTTTGGATGAGAAGTCAGTAATAATAAGAATCATAATCATAGTCATTGTCATCCTCCTCTCATTTGCCTTATTTACTTTATAAGTAAAGAGATAAATAAAAACTTCAGTGTTTTCACTTTTAAACTTAGCTGGGAAAAAGTATTTTCAATAACAACTGGAGAAAATTATTAAAGAGAATTGTCAGAGAGTAGAATCTGACTGAATATAAATATACTAAACATACACTTAACATATACTAAATACTCATTCTTTAAACAAACAAACAACCCCTCAAACTAGGGATTTGAAAAATATTGCTTTCTTACACTTCAGCTTCAATAGAGATGATTATACTAAAAAAACAACAAACCAAAACAAGACTTCTAACTAGTGACAGAATTTTTCTCTGCTTGTTGTATTTCTACTCCTTGAAAGCAAACAAAGCTTTTTTTCTCAATAAACAGACAGGTCTTTTCAAAAACTCTAAATTACTTGTCATTTCAAGCAGGCCCTGCCTTGCTAATGATATTGTTACTTAATTTAAACATTTCAACTCCTATATCACACAGAATATTCATGTCTTGACATTTATGTTGCAGAACACTTTCCATTTTAGGTCCTTATGAAGTTCCTCACAGACTCTATCAACCTTTAACTCCTCTTTCTGACAAAAAGTTTCCTGCTCCAGGTACCTCCTCAAGTGAAAAGTTTTTATAGTTTGCCACCCCAGCTTAGGGAAAGCCATATTATTTTATTCCCTTTAAATAACACTTTGATCATCTTCCTAAGAAGTGTAACTTGTTAACTCTAACAAGTGAAAGTCTTGATTTCAGTACTCTGCTGAAGTCAGATGTGCTGGATGGGCTGGTTTTTGGTGGTTGGTTTTTTAATTGAAGAGTTTTTTGGGGGGTGTGGAGGTTGGGGCGGTTGGGTTTTTTTACAAATACTCAGGCGACTCTGTTGAAATTATGTGTCTCTAAAATGCAACATTCACACAACTTAATAACCCGGTAAATGCTGGCAACAAGGTTATCCAAAACCCTGTTTCCATTCTCGTGGTTCTGAATTGCCCAAGAACTGAATACAATGTTTAAAATTACAAATAAATTGCTGCTTGGCAGTGACTGAAGAAAGGGGTAAAAAAAGGATGCATTAAAAAGTGCAAAGACAGTGCACCTCTCCTGTCCTTCAGTCAGCAGCCAGGTGCTTGAAGAAAGACCTCAGTGGAGCATGAAGTATTAGAAAGCAGAAGCGAAACTGACAGAAGGCTTGGGAAAGACGGGAGGTCAGTAGCTGCACAGGGACAGAACTGACTTCCAGTAAAGAACAACTCCCTTTGAAACCTGAACCTTCAACCTGAAACTAAATTCAGCATTCCCAGCTGAATGCTACACCAAGTAGCAAAGGTTCTTTCTCCTCTGGCCAGAAACGGTGCAAGGGAGATGGTAACTTCCTACTAATCCTGTCAGTAACTGAGTCCTGGGTGGTGAAATTTCTGTTGGGAATTTAATGGTTTCACTTCACCGATGAATCAGACACATATGACTTACCAGGGCATTACATAAAGATGAAAAATGCTTAGTAAGTATTAAGCTCTTAAGCTGTCAATGATAAGGTCTCAGTGACCAAAACTTTGCCTATGAGATTCTGGCAGTTGCCAAGCATCAGAAACTAAAACATACATAATCGGCCAATTCAAAACTAGTGGGTCAGTGGAAGTTGTGATTAAACTGGGGGCAACTGCACTGTCAACTACAAAAAGCTGCCACTATGGTCAGCAGTTTGAAGGAAGAGCCCTCAGGAGCTTCTACCTCCGTGCACCTGGCCAGTGGACACTTGAATGGTTTGCTGTTTCTGTTTCATTCTTTGTGAGTTTAACCCTTTCCAACCTTACCAAATGTGGCACAGAAATGCAAATATGGGTTTGTGATGTTTTAATGCTGTGATGAGCCTCATGGGAGGGATCAAAACAGACTCTTAACCAATTATGAGTGGTTAACACACAGAACAGTGAGGGTAGACCAAAAAAAACCCTCATGACTGCCATTCATGGAATCCCACCCACCTGACAGCAGGGAGGGCTATAGCTCCAACAGGGAATGGCTGCATCAAGGACAGCAGCTGTTAGTGTTTCTTACACAAGGGAACTTCAGGTCTGTGGTAGCTAAAAACATGTCCTCTTGCCACATCTCACTGTGCATGGTCAGCTCACACTGGGATTTTCCATTTTAGAGTATCATGGAAGCGATTCCCACCTGTTTTATCAAAAGACTGCGCATTGTAAGTTCGCAGTTCTGCTGGTCCAGAAAGTCTTCCAGTATTTGGAGGATTAGGGAAAAATCTTTCTTGTCTTCGAGCAGGAAGAACTGGATCAGCATAAGGCTCACCTAACGTTGAAGAAATCACAAAACACAGGCCTGTAAAGATTTATTCCTTCCATTCCACACAATTTTAGAGCAGAAAGATTCTCTAGGCATCTTACACTCTTGTAAATATACAAAGTGTCTATTAATCAGGGTGAGCAAATAAATCTTAACCCAGAGGAATCCCACCAAGTATATCCAATAGCTTATATTTCTAAAGAGCTGCAAATAAAAAAGTTCATTGATCTTTGGTTTAACATGCAGCAGAAGTTTGAAAGTTATTACTGCCTCAGTTATAAACAGTGGGGCCTTGAAACAAAGGTTCAGCCTAGCAAAGAAGATCGAAGACAAAACAAGGTACTATAGATTTTAAGCTATTCTTAGGCAAGAATGCTGTTTTACATTATGTTTCATAGTTCTGTAATACGTTTTCACCAACTTGCTGGGATCAGATCTAGCAATCCATCATGCAGCTACAAGACAAACTGTTTCAGTGAGATCCAAGGGCAAAGGTGGGCTAAGAACAGAAAGGAAAGGCCAAGGAAACCAGACTACCTCTCTGCAGTATCCTCTCAACAGACCAGACCTGCCAGATGACGAACTGCATCCTGGGAGGACCTTGAGTTCTACCACCAGGCTTTCACAGATATGTATTGCTTGCTGCAGTAATAACTGAGATACCTTAATCTGTGTATGTTACCTAAATATTTGTTTTTCTAAACTTGTAACTTTTTTCTTCTTTATTACAGGTATGCAGGAAGGTTGTCCACCCCCCAAGTTTTCACTTGAGAAATATCAGCAGAATCCTCTTAACTCATCTCTGCCTTCTCTGAGTGCAATATAGATGTTTAGCTGAAGAAGTGAGAGTGAAGACTGATTTTAGCTGCTGTTAAACATTGCAGAGACAGTACCAACAGGAAAACATGTGCCAGACAGGACGAATGTACCACGGTACTCCTGTACTATTAATATAAATGGGGTTTTTTTGAAAAATAGTATTTTTCAACATTACCTAGTTTTATTTAAATAAATTAGAACTTTTTATTTCTTAAATCTCTTATTAACTATCCAGCCTAGACAGATCTTTTAACACACTAAACAAACTCGCAGTAAAATGATGAAATCAAACAGTTGATTGTCCCTTGGTAATACCAATATATACATAAAAGACAGCAGAGAAGTGCAAGTGAGCCACACTGTTCAAGAAAAGGAAAAAAACTACTATTAAAAAAACCAGTTCAGTTGCACTTGCAGGTCCAAGAAAACATTTATTATTTTTAAACCCAAAATAGTTAAATATATAGACTGTAAGTCAGTAACTCCTCTTTTCCATGGATACAGTAGCTAAGCAGAGTTTTTACCTGGTGGAGGCAGAATTATCCTGCGTTCCCTTTCCCAGGGGGGAGACAGGGATCCAGTATCTGATGGTGGTCTGTGAGGATCAGTTAATCGATCAGAATTCAGCTCTCCTCTTTCACTTCCAGCTTCGTACAGGGCAGTTGGTCCTCTGGATCCTAATTGAAGAAATCAAGTAGTTATTCACCCTTGTGTTTTAAATCCTCTGCCATGGCTTTCCTCATTCAGTCTGGAAATAGTGAAACAAATCATAGAATGCCAGCACTGTCAAGACACACGAGGCTCCATGGGACTCTCCAGCTGTTTGCTAAGGACCAGTCACGCCTATGAGAAGTGTTCCAAGGTGTGCAACAAAAAGGTTTTAGTTCAATAACAGCACAACACAGAGGACCTGCAATGCTTTTGAAAAAACTAATAATTTTACAAGTTTCAGTTAATTCGAATCAGAAACCAGTACCCTCATCATAAATAACCTTCTCAGTGATAAAAACCTACTGCTAATCAAACTAACATGCATGCTGAGAGAGTTAATACTGGTATCACAAAACACCCATCTGCATTCAACATTCTCCTGGTTCAAATTCTTTATTCAAGAAGAAGAAAAGAACCAACCCAAAAAATCCAAACCAGATGAAAGAAAAACCCCTAAGGCCAGGTCAACACATAATCAAGTGCAATAAAAACTGTAAAAATGAGTGATTTTGGATTGCAAGCTTGCTCTAAAACAGACTGGGTCTGAAAAATTAGAGAAATACTGAATTTCTGCTGTCATTCTCTAATTCTCCATACTAAAATTCAAGTTAAACATGTGTATCTTGTGCACTCTGAGATAAATACTACAATTGCACTTATTGAAATCCTTATAGAAGAGAATTTTGGACATATTTCCCACTAATTAAGTACAGGCTTCAGTGGGTGTAATGGTAAAAATAAATTTAACAGATGCTTTTTTATTACCTGTAACAGATGCTGAACTTGACTCTCGCATTTACCTACACTGCTTTCACCAACATAAGAAATATGAATGGAGGGTATTCTTCTTCCCTTACAACCCATGCCACCCCAGCTTACTGTCACCCACTCCCGAATCTCTGAGTTGTACTCCTTATACACAAACTTCCTGGTCCTTTTATCGGTAGGGAAGAAACACTCTCCATGTATGATGGCTGCTTCAAATTTAGAACAAAGAGAAGGGAAACAATTTACCTAACCAGTAACTTTCTAATACCACAACCACCAATAAAACTGCCTCATGTTTTTGGCAACATTGTCTCATGGACTGTAGGCCAATGAGATGGAAGGGGGAGTATTCTTTCTTCAGAAAACTAATTGATTCCCTTTTACTTTAAAATTGTATTTATTTCATCAGAACCCCACCTGTCCAAGAAATAAAAGACAACAGGTACGCCTGGCTTTTTACTTTTCTTAATTTATGCTTCTAAAATGAATCCACTGACCAACCTACCAATAAAACTAGATTTCTAATTGTTACCCATTAAACAGCTTTAGAAGCAAGCTGAAAAACAGGAAGAGTTTGTCCAATTAACTGTTGATGTTAAATTGGTTGTTTTAATGCTTTTTGTCACCAACAAGAAGAAAAGGTGTGACAGGTTTATAGGAGAGGAGAGAGAAATCCAGAATAGATAAATTTTCAAATTTAAGAATTGTACCTCTTCCTCCGCCTCCACCTGGAAGCATAGGTGAAAGCCTTAAAGGACCCTCCAATAAAGTGGGAGGGGAAAGAAAAGCTCTTGTTTCAGATGAAGGCCGGCCCATTGGTGAGGGTCCATATGGGGAATGCTCTGGAACAGTTAAAACAAAATACTCAAGTTCACAATGCTTAGTTTAACAAACTGCGTAAATAACTTCTCAGGTGAAGTTAAAAACTAAACTGTGTAACTAAAATGAAAATTGTGCTCTCATTACCATGTGTAACATATTCCCAGTCTACTCTCATCAATACTACAAATGCTCTTAGTTACAACAAAATACTTGACATGACCTAGAATCACTTATGACGCAATTATTTTTTTAAAATGACTGGTATTTGTACATACACATGGCCAAGATAGTTTTCAAACAATTAAATATGTGTGGTCTCGGGAAACAAAACCATAAACTGAAAGAATTAGGCTCTATTTTACAATTCAATACTGTACCTCTGAACAATGGTCTCAATGGAATATCAAGAGCATAAGGGTCTTTTTCTAAAAGTTCAAGTTTAAATTCTGCTTCAGTTAATCTGCAGAGAGACAACAAATAAATAGTAAGTGACCAAGAAATGCAAAGGCTTTACACTGTTTACTGCCAGGCTTTCCACCTAACTGGTTAATGAAGTAAGGTATTTTATTCTCTAAATAAATAAGCCAAATGATGTCACAGTACTCTGAACTTAAAAATGCCTTAAAGTATTTCTCTACACTGCTGTGTTTAAACTGTAATTCAGAAGATGAAGTTGCATTTTAGATACCACATTCCTAGTATGACATCGCTCTAACTGCACTCCAAGTATTAGTTAACCTCACACCTGGAAGTTCCTCTCAACTGCCACCCACCATTAGTTCAGCAGTAACTTCTGAGATAAGCAGTAAAATCACAAAGTACATCTGCTTGATACATACTTACACAAACAAACAAACAAACACCTTAACATTTGTGTTCTAGTACTACATTCTGCTTCCTTTCTGAAGTATTTAAATACTTCACATAGTTCCTAAGTTCTTACTTTCTTGCATGTCATAATTACAGGAAAGCTCAAGTGACTCCCTTTCTTTCAGCACTCGAGCACTGTCATGTCTCTGCCGTGTTTGGGCCACAACACATTAACAGAAAACATCAAACTGCCTAAATCCAACACACGCCAAACTGCATTTGTTTAGGAGTAGATTAGAATTGCACTTACTTTTGTCTGTTATGTGCATTTTCTTTTTTTATATCATTGAGGTGTCTTTCAGCAGCTCGGGCTGTCAGCTTTGGGAAAGGACAAAAACCAGATACTTAAGATATTGCTATTTTTTGATTGAATGCTTCATAAATATGACAATTCCTAGGTCCATGACATTCTATGTGAAGTTTATAGATTGTATTTTCACAAGATATGACTCATGTATGGAGCCTCACATATGTCAACAAATTATATTAGCAGCTCTAAAACCCAAATGTTTGAGGAATGATAAGGCTTCCCTGCACGTCCTTAAAACACTGGAAATTGAATTCTCTGGCTATAGCTGCTTTGAAGCATCTACAGAAGATTTAAAAGTCTCAAATTCTATGTAAGAATGTTTTATTTTAAAATCAGACAGATAAAATCTCTGGAATTATGACCACAAAGCACCATAGCTTCTAGCAGGATTTTATCTCAGATGTTCTGTAAAGTGAAGAATATATTAGTCAGGAGATATTTTAAATTTTCCTGTTTAGAAAAAAACTGCAAAAATGGATTTTGTAGAAACACTCTTAAGAAGCTGTCAATGGAACATACTGTTCTCACAGGACATAAGGTCTTCTACTTCTAGATAAAAGAAGTGATGTACATCCCAAGAAAATATCAAAATGGCATTGAAACAAGGCCAAAAGCTTTCACTATTAGCAAAATGTCACACATTTGTTATATGGTGTCACGTTCTAGCAGATTTATTGCTGTAACAAATTATGTAAGATTATCATTCTACTGTGTTCGTAAGTATCCAGCTTAATTTTTCCAACTATTTTATATAATAGAAGTATTTTTAACATGCTTTTGTGTATTTCAGCAAGAAATCCCTATGTTTAAAAGTGAAAGGTTAGAGATAATTTTGATGATCTGCTTTTAGTAAGAACCAAAAAGTGATAAAGCAAACTTTTCAAATAATGAAAAATGAAGATGCAGAAAACACGAAAAATCCAGTATTTGGAACTTACCCAATTATCATGAGCTTTTTTCTCATGTGAAGTAATCTGTGAAAGAGAGATGCATTATTCACCCAAAGCCCCAAACTTATGATTATATGCTGTTTTTATAAATTTAATGTGTGTGGGTAATTTACAATGAGATGCCTAAACTGAAAATTCAACGTTTCAAAAAAGTTATCTGGTGATCCCTGCTGTGAAATCATGTCAGTCAAAACCAGATGACATTAAGGAAGAGGGAGGAGGAGGCAAAATTAGATACCCAACAAAGTCAAGCCAAACACAGCTCACAAGCCAACAGCAAGTGGTATTCCAGTTGCACTAACATCCCTCCTACTGGTATAGATGTTGTCACAAAGCACAAAATACCTGATTCTCATAAGAACGAATGGTTCTCTCCAGCTCTTCCTCAAGATCCTTTGCTCGCTCTCTGTAACAAAATGAGAAATTATGATATTGTAATAAAATGTGTAGGAATGTTTTGAATACAATAAACTCAACAGTAGCCACAAGGTGCAATTAAGATTTTTTTTTTTTAATCCAAAAGACAGTATTGTCACTCATGGCCATGGGATACAAAAAAAAAAAAATACACTAACAGTGGAAATTCTAGGCCTTACATTACTGCCAACAGGGACGTGAACATAAGAACAGATCCCAAACTCCAACACACCCCAATTTTTCAGTGGTTTGTGATGTTTCCACCATAAAAGCTATCCTTCCTCACATGCCCTACCAGCCAGCCTCACTCAGAGCTCAGCACAGGAACTGAAGTGGCTGGAGCACCACACTGTCACAGGCTACCACTCAGCCCTGAGGGACAGTCACCTGCACTGAAGTTACTGCAAGGCCACATGTATGATGCCACCTTTGCTGCCAGCTGCCCTGTGAACAGCCTCTCTAGGTTCCATACTCTCTCAGCAGGTGGGCCAAAGATAAAGACATTGCTTGGTTATATTCTATTTCAATATTAATATTCTCTGTAAAATTAGGATGCCTACAAAATCCATGTTCTGAATAAATCAGGAAGAGTGAATACTGTCTTCCTGTATGAATACTGAAGAATGTCCACAAGAAAGAATTCATCTAATTAACTCTTCAGGAAGCATTCACCACTATTGTTAGGCCTAATACTCCCACAAACACTGAAGTAAAATGGCAAATATACATTACATATTGAGAAATTATGCCACAGTTAGAGAAAATGCAGAAAAAACCCAGAGGTACACAGCTGGTGTAACAAAAACCAGAGCAAAGCAGTTAAAAAACACCTACAGCAAATATTCACCCACGACAATACTTCAGTAAAGAATTTCTAAGCAACAGGATTATCTGACAAGCTTTGAGATACAGAAATAGAATACTGTAACTATACAGCATAAATGTTAGCTCTGTAGGAAAACTGAACATTCCATTTACTTTACAACATTCTCTTAACTTTGTATTTTTAGCTTTGTTCAGTAAGGGGAACTAGATTAGAGACCTGCTTCTACCACACCATTAAAGCTGATGTATCAGTAAAATTAGGATTCTAATGGAAGAGAAGTTGCCACAATCTTCAACACCCAAATGTTTTAACAAAGTAAAATCACCCTTAGTCTGTATTATTACATACAAACTAGCATCTAACATACACACACCCTGCAAAGAAACTGTAAGAAAATACATTTGCTTATGTAGTGGTTTTTAAATTCTCTATTTCTCTTTCATCACTTTGCAACAAGTGATTACAGCAAATAAAATCTGCAATTACCTGTAGCTGTTAAGTTCTTCAGCAGCATGAATAATTTTTTCATCTACTTTAGAAAGCTTTTCTTCCTTCTGTAGACGTTCCCTCTCTTCTACTGTCAACTTCCTTTTAACAAAATTCAAAAACTATGGTTAATTGTGTTTCAAGTCAACAATTCTGAAAGCAGCCACAGATCATATCAAAAACACTAAAACCCAAACTACACTAACGGTCAGTGATTACTTCTGGTATTTTCTAAAAATTACTTTCTAGAGAAAAAAAGATTGTTACTAGGTATTTTTTTAAAAAATAGTCTTTGCAGGTCCCTCTTTTTTATCCTTATGCTTTATCAGGCGCTACAGAGAAAACTCATACTCCAGTCCACAGATTACGCACAAGGTAGTTCTGCAGAACACACATGGATCCCACTGCTGCGTACAGCCCTGAATGGATAAGATGGTCATTCTCCTGCAATCAGTTAGATAGTTCAAGCTATCTAAATCATGGATCTTGTGAACACAATTTAAATTTCTTTTCTATTCAATCTTCATTTCCTACTTTTTCATTTCCCCTGTTTCAACAGACGCAGTTTTCAGAAGATGCCTTAATTCTAAATCTTTTTTTGTGCTGCTACATCACCACACCAACTTCTACCCCCTCCTTTTTGGCTTTCCTAAAATTCTTTGATAAGCAGCGTACATTGCTGTGTTTTAGTGAAGTTATTTTTAAGTATCATCCACACTGTCTGCTTTCAGCCCGCTTATTGTATCTTCTTTTTAACAGGTTCCTTCCCAGTCCCTCTGTGTTCTTTTTTAAAAATCAAAATGCTAATGCAGTGATTTCTAAGATTTGTTGCATCTACAAAGATGCTAAATATCTACACAAATGTATATATACACTACACAGCAGACTACTGAAAGTAATACTCCAAACAGGTCCTGCACACTGCTCAGTACAGGATCTGGTCTTGTGCTGATTCTCTTGCTGCCTTCAAGATTATGCCCACTCTTTGAAGAAATAATTTCTGATTAGTAACACTGTAATTTTACCAGCATGCCCTAAAGCGATGCACCCTGCTGCCACACACACACTCCTGAAGGTTACTACGTGCCCTGGACCAATTAACTTTGATTTCTAGTCCTAAACATATTTCTAATTTCAATCACTAGGTCATAATCCCCACTAACACTCTGTGAGGCAGATAGTACAGCCTTCATATTCTGGTTTTTTTGGTGAGGAAAGCCTGATTCACAAGGGTTCTATGCTGCTCACCAACAAGAGCTTGCCTATGTTTCAAGTTTAGTTTTACATATATCTCAACACTCCTCTGAAATTCCTCTTTTTACTAAGTAAAATATATCTCAAAGTTAAAGCACTACTGATTTTCTCTCAGCAACTTTGACACATGTATTACATGTGTCATACTATAATTTAATTACAGAAAAAATAATCAAGCTTTCCCACTTTAATTGCCTGACTTCCATAGATTAAAAATCTGTTGCTTCTTGTTTTCTGTACTTGCTTCTGGAAAAGTCCTAAAATGAATCAATTGTTTCATGGAAACAGTTTCTATGAAACTACTGTAATCATAAATGTACATGAAAGTGTAATAAATTGTTTTCACAACTCAGGAAATTCTGGAAAGCAGTATTCAAACTTTCAATAATTTTCAGTCCCCCAAATCAGAGTTATATTCAAATCAAACAGCAAGCATTGAATATAAGAAGAGGAACCAGCACCTGTGTAGCTTCATTTCGTTTTCTTGATAAAGCTCAGTCATTACTTTAAGTTTCTGCTGAAGCTTTTGAACTTCACTTTCAAAACGTTCATTTTCAGACTGCAAGGAAGCTTGTTGGCTTTGAAGGTTTTCTATGCGTTCTGTCAAATTGAGAGATAATTATACTGGGATAACACATTGGCAATATTTTAATATACAAAAAGTCTGTAAAAAACCTTTGACCCTATGTTGATTTAATAACATAAGATACAAAGTATATTTCAATATATGATACAAAATGAGAAACCAGCAACTATATTCTCTACCTGCCACAAAGTGCAGCCCCACGTGTGTATCAGGCCTTTGCTCCAAACCACGTAACTTTGAAAACAACTCAGTTTCGTAATTCAGAACCTAAATTTTCATTTAGGGCTCTTATTATTGTAATTGACTGAAGGAGTAAAACTAGCACCATCATTTGTTATTTCAGATTTACCCCCACAAGGTCTTCCTCAATAGTCTGAATGGGTAACTCAGATTTGTCAAACTACATTAATCTTTCCAAACTGAACTCAAAGTCATGTTTCTTTTCCTGTTTACTATTCCTGCGCCTCTTTTCAAGAAATGTAACAAAGCTTCAACTAAGTTTGAATATCTTTATGGGACAGAGCTACAGTCAATTTGAAAAACTCACTAGCACAAGAAATACGTTTAAAGGACTGTAAGAAACTGAAAAATCAGTCTGGCAGAGCATTCACCACCCAAATAACAAAGCCATACATTCATTCATAAATGATGGCTACTCTGCTGGGTATGATTATGAAAGCAACAGCTAATTACAAGTTTTTATTTGAATCTGAGTGGTTTTCATTTCATAAGGTTTAATTCAGTACGTCCTACACAACAAAGGAAAAGAAACAGAGCAAGATGTTTGCAAGTTCAATTCTCTAAATGCAGTACTTTATATTTTAAGGATTGAGCTTGCACCCATTACAAACTAACTATAAGTAAGCTACCCTTCTAATAGATGGCTTTAAAATTCAGATTAAAACTCCACTGTTTCATGTACAGAAATTACACAAAGGAGGTATTATATATTTATTAACATCACTTTGCTCTTGTATTTTAAGATTCTATAACTTAACAGTTACAGAATATTCCAACAGAATACAAGCAATTTTGCAACTTCGATTGCTCCATGTCTAAAATGTATTTAAAATAGTGAAGCAGCTTAAACATTAATTTAAAAAAAGCAAGTAGTTATTAATGTAAACTTAATTCAGTTTTTACTGGAATTAATACTTGAAGCCTGTAACACCATTTTACCAAAGCACCATTTTATTAAAGGCAGGGCAAGATTTAATTACCTGCAAGTTCTCCTTTAGCTTTATTTTCATCAGACAGTTTTGAATACATTTGGTCTCTTTCTGCTTCCATGGTCTTTAAACAAGCATTTAACTACAATCAAATTTTTTTAAAAAACAGAACATTATAAGATTACAAGATTAAGAAAGTGTTTGCATGCAAAAATATCTAATTAAACATTAAAGATGCTGAACTCTGAAAATCGTATTATCAGAACAATTATACATATTCCCTCTAGTTCCCCCTCTTCCACTCACAAGTTTCTTAAAATCACGTACCTTTGCAGCATAGATCAATTTCTTTACAGTTCGTTTTTGCTCATCATCTGCTTGAAGGAATAGAACAATAAGTCATGTAAAAAGCATGAAAGGTTTGTGACAGAGCTTACTGCTATTATTTGGTTTTTATACAAGAGCAATGCCAACATACCACAATAGGCACAGCATACCTGGAGGATAAAGGAGCAAAAAAAGCAGAGGTGTGAGTAGAAGATATGCCAGTGTTGTAGTGCTTTGTTTGCCAGTCAATCACGACTCAGACTGGTCATGTTAAAAGTGAGATGCTGAATACACACTGTAAGATTCACAGACATGTGCCCAATGGTATCATTAAGCATCATATCACTAAGAAAGAGAATGAAGAAGGAGGGCTTTTCTGTGTTGCTGTTCAAGGGGATTCACATCTACACCCATTAGATGACAGTGCTACCACACTGCCTGCAATAAATAACAAACACCTCTAAGGATAAGGAAGCAGAAATTGGGCTCTAAGGACCCTCAGTACTACTGCTGGGAGGAGCTTAAAGAAGAAATTAAAGCAAGATTTCCACCTAGAAATGCCACAAAGTCACTGCTTAATACACAGGTACATACTGCAGAATGACACTAATGACATTAGTGTCATTCTGCAAGAGACTGACCACTGAGTCTTCACATTGCTCTGTGACAGCCTGTATGCCACTATGCTGAACAGGAGGACAGGCTGCTATTCCAGAGATGTCCAAGCATCAGTTAACAGCTCAACATGAATGACATTGAGTGAAATTTAAAACTCCGACTTCTATAAAGCTAACCTTTCAATTTTTCTGGAAGTTAGTCAGTTCTGTATTTCTAAAACATCTGTTACATATTTAAACAGAGAAACTACACAAAGCATACCTAAGTGCTCTCCATTCTCTGTTTCACCCTTTATATCTGTGTCCCAGTGGTTGTCTTCAGTGTCACCATCTTCTTGTATTGCTGAACTCCAGTCTTTCATGTTCAGTATATATTGTGTCAGTGACTAAGAAAAAGCACACAAAAACCTCACAAATACAAGCAATGAAAATGTAGTTATCATTACAATTACTTTCCGAGATTTCCATCCTTTATTCGGTTCCCTTAGTAGATTAAGTCAATCCCACATACAAGATCCCAGATGTCTGACAATACTTTTTCTATCAAAGCATGTATTTGCAGGTCAACAGGCACATCCTTGCAAAGAATTTTCAGACTGCTCTAAGCATGCATGCTTTTAGTGGGGCTTGTGTATGTAAGGTACACAACTATAATACACAACCAAGTTCCACACTTCAAACTGGGAACAAGGGGGAAAGTCAATACTCCATCAGAACTAAAAGAGTTTTTCCTTAGTTGTCTTTATCAGACTGCTCCATTGTGCCTTTTTTTTTTTTCTTTCTTAGCCAGAAATATGACATTAGAGAATAGAGACAGCAATCAAAAGCCTACAACAGTGTAAGGCATATTAGGACAAGGAGAGGTTGTCAGGCTTTCTTGGAACTCTATGATTAGAATCAGTCTGAATAATTTGATTAAATCCTAAATGTCATAATTTACCTTGATTTGGCTCTCCTTATTTTTCAAAACTTCTTCTACATCTGTTTTAGATGATTCAAACATCTTTGTTTGTTCATTTAGTTCACTAAGTCGTTCACCCCATCCTTCAGCTTCTTGTAAAAGCTAAAAAGGGAAATACCAGATTAGTGTGGCTGTCTACAAAACCAAGAATCAAGCCTGAATACTGAGCCTGTTACATGTATTTTCTGTATGTAAGCGGGATTTAAACCTCTCACCCACCAGTAAGAATTAGCAGAGACTAGACCACAAGAAAGTTACCTCAAGAGTTGAAAATTAAGACTTCTATGATATAGTTCAGTTGCTTTAGCTGCTATAGCTGTCCATTGTAATTAGTTGTTAGGATATTTTTAAGCATTTATTGGAAGTGTTCAGTTTATTCCACTCAAGTTTAAAAACCTTGATGTGACAATAGCAATGAATATAAAGTAGTGATAATTTATGTAACAGTGACATTCACTGGGGAATGGATGGAAAACACTCACACTCCAATATGGACACAAAATTCTGAAATGGTGCCTGTGTCTTTTCAACTTACAAGTGGTCAGAGAAGTAAGTGAGAACAGGAAGCTTTCAGGCAGTTACTTATATTCATGCGACTTGCAAAACTGTATTATTTCTCCTCCTCCATATCTCTTGAAGTAATTTTAAAATTTTATTTTAAAAAGCTTCCCCATTAATGAAAGTCACAGCTACATGTAATCAACACCTACTAGCATGTATGTCTGCAATTAACTGTGCTTAACTAAAATGATAGGTAGGTTCCAAGGTTACATTTTACAGCTATTTCCTAGTAAAACCTCATTTCACGGAAGTATTTTTACAGGAGTAAAGGTGTTAAAACACTTCATCACCAGCTATTAAAAATAACCACTGCAACATATTAACTAATTACATCATGAAAACAAAATCGAATGGACGCAAATTTCTGTTAAGACAAAACATGCACTACAACAACATGGGGTAAAGTACAAACAAACTGTCTTAAGAGTCTGTCAAAAAATACTGCTTAAAGTTGCACAGCAGGCAATCAATTTAAGAGCAGTAAATGTACAGAAAAGAATAACTAGGTTGAGCATTGAGAACATAACAGGCAGTTATACTAAAAATAAAACCAGAAAACGGTAATTAAACAGAGGAACTACCATGCAAATAGACAAGCAAGCCTGAACACTACTTATCAAAGATAAACTAGAAGGCACAGAACAAAAGGTATATGACAAGAACTATATGACTAGAATTAACACACATTGCCCCTTGGCACACAATTGCACTTTCCAACCAGTAAAAGGCATGTATAAATTTACAGCATCATGCAAACAACATATTAATGATTAGAACTAGATTAGATACACAGACAACTATCTTTATCATTGTCATCATCAAAAGATGATTTTTAAGAGATTCTTTCTTCATGAAACCAAAGACAAAATAAATTTACATTGTATAAATTGACTTTATACACCTGTAAGAATTACAATAAAAAGAAACAGCAAGAATTCGCAATGTGCTAAAGCAATATATATTTTTAATGTTCCTGAAGAAGAAAAAAAAATCAAACCAAAAAACCAGCAAAGCACAGAAGTTCATTAACAGTTCCCTTGTTCAACTTAAAAGGCCCAATCCTCTCTCTCACACATCACAAACCTGAAACAGCACATCTCTTATAAAGTTTAAGCTGTGATGTGCCAGAAGAGTACGACGCATTTGCATAAAACAGACAGAGGAAGAGAGGACTCTAGTTTCTGTTAACAAATAACCTTTGTTACCTTTTGAGCATACGTGAAATTCCATCTTTAAAAAAAGTGGGAAAGGAAAACAAAAGGATATGGATATTCTGATATAGTAAACTAACTCTCACACTTAGAAAGCACCTCAGAAACAAGAACACAAGTAAGTAAGGCAGACATTTTCTCTTTTTTACTTAGCAGGTTCCAGCAACAAATAATATTAGGTTACTTATCTACTAAATAGCACAGTAAACTATGCACAAATGTTCTCAAACTACTAAAAAATGCAACAAACTTCAACAAAGGGGTTTTGTTAACAACAAAGTGTAGTAATTAATCCTAAATAATGTCATTAAGGAACTACGTATACCCAGGTTATTTTATCTAGAAGAAATGCGAAAGAACTTTTTTTTCATCTAATAACATGGCTATTAAACCCTGGAAATAGTTTTTACTGTTTTTTCCCCTTGGTTTTCCTTGATATAAAATTATTGCTTAAAAAATATAGGCAATTGCCAGCACTTAGTATTATCTTTCTCTAAGTACTATATTCTCACTTTATTAAAAAAGGAAGGAAAGTGACGATTTTTGTCACATACACAAATTATTAAATTGGATTATTTCTGTTTGAACCCAAGAAATTACCACATGGGGAAAAAAAGAGAAAATTTCTCTCTATTAAAACTTTATGTATTGCTTCTCAAAATTTATTACCTAAGAATATTGTCATATTTGAAACAAAGCACTGAGACCAGACCCATCCTCCTCACAAAAATGAAGAGGATGTAGAGATTAGAAAACAAAAAAGACTCTTGAAAGAAAATAATTCTCAGGCAACTTAATCTCACAATTATAGTAAAATTTACAGCTTCTCCACCCACAGCTCTTAATAAAACTCTCTTTCTTTTTTGGTAATCACAAACATGGACTCCTTCTAGAACAAGGGAAAAAGATCAAGTTTTACTAACAGAGTTGTGCATAACTGAAATATTTCTTCTGCCAAAAAAAAAAAAAAATTTCCAGTATCCCTTTCATTTTTCCTGAACCACAAAGTTTGACACACACACCCTGTTCTGACAGAGAAGACTAAAGCACTCCCCAGCTTTTTATAAGATTGCTAAAAAGCAATAGGCCTGTACTTCACTCCCACCATTACTCCTTCCCCTCTGCAAATATCTATCAGGTTATTTCTCAGACAACAGGGAGATCATCAGTCAGGAAAATAAGCAGACATCCATTAAAATCACAACAAACCACTTCAAACCAACATTACACAGAACATTAAACGTTCATAGAAAATACCTATTTGTTAGAAAAAAAGAAATAGCTTCACGGTAAAGCAACGTATTGCACAGGACAACTACTGCACATGCTAAACATTTTAAAATATTGAGTGCTTTGTGATCTGACTGCAGCACTGAGGAAAACAGACAATCAAAATTTGAGAAGTGACAGTCTTTTCTGTTCCTGTTACATACCTGACTTTCAATTAATACAGGTACAGTGCTACTAGAGTACATTTTTTACCTGCCTTCTGAATATTCTGCCATTCCTCAATTTCTTTGGTTTTCTAGATCAAATAAAAGAAATTTCTCTCTGCCTCTACAAAGAACCCTAGCTGTGGACTTGTCCAGATACTTCTGCTTTCCTCCAGGTTCCAGCAAAGTTCTTATTAGACTTCCATTACCACATGCTCTCCTTCCACTGAACGCCACACATGATTCCCCACAAACTGCAATTCCAGCATTTCTTTTAAAACAGGATTATTTTAGACAGTTACTCCAATGTAAATTTGGTTTTAAAAACATGTCCTCTTCCTCATTCCATTTACTAAAACACACAAAAGCTATTAACAAACTTGTTGAGGATAAGCTTTTTGGAGAAATCCTATTTATTAGTGTCATAAGAAAACACAGTATTTCTAAGGATAACTAGGAAGAATCTACCTGTTTCTCACTTTCCTGGAGACGGCTGTTTTCATCTACTGCATCTTGAACAGATGTCTTTAGTCTCTCAGTATTAATCTGGTACACTTTTACGGTGGACTTGGCCTAAGGGAAATTAAAAAGTGTGTTGTTTAAATGCTATTGGTGAAGATATAGGTGGGATCATGATGATATTACTGGACTTCTCTTAGGTTTTCTGGCTGTGCTACATACATATTCTCACATTTTCTCTACAATTTCAACAGTTTTTGCTGACTGTAGTTTTGCAATACTATATATCATTGAGGAGTAAGAAAGCAAAGAAAAGACAAGGTAACTACTCAACAAACGCCAATCACTATATGGAATTAAAAGCTGCTCAATCAAGCCACACCAAAGTACTAAGCCTTACTAAGTCTTTCGTTTTACACAGCACATGATTTCTACACCCTTAAAAGAAAAAAAATTAAAACAGTAACTACATGGGGAATAGAGAAATTGAAAAGATTTGAAAACAGAAACTGTAAAGGTTAGACATACCTCATCAATTTGTGACTGGATAGATTTTTCTTCATTCTCTAAAGACTCCACTTTCTCCTGAATTTCAGCCACCTGAAAATGATTAGTTGTCACACAGCTTCTTTCACATATTCGACTGACAATGTCTAGGCAATTAACAAAATCATTTTTATTTTCAAACTGGGAAAGTTCTACTGCTGAATCAGGAAAAATGCATGTAAAAACAGCTGTTCTTTTGAGTATTTTCTTTTATCATTTTTCTAATGTTACAGGGAAGATAAAATGGAAAATGTAGTTTTTATTTCAGAACACACAAAGAAAATTGTTTGTTTTATCTGCAGAGATTTTTTTTTGTGAGATTTTTTTTAAATTAATAGAAACAGAGACGGGATTCTATTTATTCTTACCAAGGTATCATTTTCCAACTGCTTAGATTTTTCTTCTTCCAGTTCTTTTTCTAGATTCTCTATTTCCTCGTTGAGTTTCAAGTTTGACTCGTTCAGTTTTTCATGCATTTCCTAAATCAAGTTGGTTTGTGAGTTAATAAAACATTTGATATTAATTACATATGAAGACAAGAAGTATATTTTAAATATGACAGCAAAGTATTTTTCACTCAAATACTCTGGAGACTCCTGCATAAACAAAAGCTGTAAGAATTAACTCTATAGGATCTGAGGTGCAAAATGAAATAAACCTACTTGCTTTTTTACATGAATTCTATAGAGCCTATCAGGTGTTTGATTCACTTATCCAGAACTCTTTTACAAATATATTCTTAGTTTGGGGGATATAAACAATGTAGGGGTAATTTTTCTTTAAAATTGTGCACCTGTAGCCTATGGAAAGTATTTGGATTAGATCAGATATGAGAAAAAAATACTTCATGCACTACCCTCTCTCTTAGAAATGGGAACAATTTACTTCTTAAAATTAAATGCTGTCCAATATGCCATTTGTTCTAGTATCACTCATCCTCAATGCAATTGTTAAAAAAGGCTTCTCTTAATCTAAACGCTTTGATTTTAAGTCATTTTCAGTAACCCAATTAAAGTAATTGAGTTGGAGTTTTTGGGCTTGTCTGACTTTTTTTGCCGTTGTTTTTATTTAGTTTGTTTGGGTGTTTTTTATCATAGGCCACATTTTCCTAAAATATTGCCTTATATTGTAGAAATAACAATTTCCATTAATCTTTTTACCTCAAAAGAAGATGTGTCTGTTGATTCTTTCATAGCGTTACCATCATTCAGAGACAACTGTAAATCTTCAAACTGAAAAGGAATTACTTTATGTCAGAATATAGGTAAATAATTGATTAAACACTAGCATTAATTTGTGATGCTCTAGTCTGAAACACAGACATCACCTAAATATTTACAAATGCATCCTGCTGGAAATCAGGAAAGCCTTAACCTTACCAGGCTGTCCCAGTGACATAAAGCAAAAAAAAAGATATTTTGAAGTTGCTTCCAGTGAAATATACTGTATTGAGAGTTTAAAGGCAGATTTTGCTAACACCTCAATTGCTCTTAAAGGCACTGACAGAAAAAAAGCATTTGAAGAATCCCTTTGAAAGCTTTAAAACATCTCACTTCTAGAAAAGTTAATACTTGATTTGATTGAATCCATTTCTACAACACATCTGAAAGCAATAAATGAGCACTGTTACCTCTTTTTTGCAGAGGCTGAGTTTTTCAAGAATTTTGCATTTTTCTTCAACTAGTTCAGCAATTTTATTGGCAAGCTGTTTTTCCCTTCCTAAAAAGTGAAAGACAAGCAAATGTTGCATCATCCAAATAATTAAAGGTAAAAAAAAGAAAGAGTAAGGTCATACTCCAAAGAAATATGAAAAACAAAGTATCAAAAATAAGCTTACCTACATAAAGTCGACTTCTAACCTGAAAAAAGAGAATAAATACTTAAAATGTCTGATCAATCACTCTTGCATAGTATCTGAAAGCTAATCTTTTTAAGCTTTTGATTCCATGCCAAGTTTAACCATGGAACTTAAAAAAGGCAAATAAATACAGGCTTCTATTAAAAACAGACAATCATATCCTCTGCCCTTACCCCCTCCATGTCTGTGTGTTTGCCCCATCCTTTTCCCACTCTTATCAGACAAAAGAGGGGAAAGGAGATTAGTTTTCACCTGAATCACTTTAATAACACACCTCTGTACATTCATTGCATACCCATGACTGCCTACACAAAGCCCCATAGTGGACACACACAGTCAGAAGAGTAGGAGAGAGAAGGGAAGGCAAAGCTCCACACATGAGCTCAGATTTCCTGTTGGGAAAGATCTCCCACACATTACAACACACAACAGTTAAAGCTGCAGTAAGGTACTACCCAATGGGCATCCTTCAAGTGCCAAGTGAGCAGATGCCACGTGGGGTCTAGTGCCCTAGAATCAAAAACTAACAAACTGCAGGGCAAAATCTGTCCCAAGTGGCCTCTATGAGAGACGCAGAACTTGGCTGAACCCACAGAACTGTTACAACACAGCACTTCTCCCACGGCTGGGCCTGGGTCATGTGCCTAGCATAACAATGGGCCCCTCAGATCTTCCCTGTTTCCTCCTCATTTAAAGCCAAGCAGTCCAAATGACGAAAAAAGGGTGAGAAAGTTTTAAGTATACTTTTATTCTATCATCCCCAATGGATGTTTAGTTATTCCATTACTTTTCAGTAATCACCAATTCTTCCAGGAGCAGTCAGTGCAGTTCTAAGTAAGGATGACTGGAAAAGCTATCAGTAACTTCTGTAATATCTCATGCCTTAAGTGACATGTGCAGGAGGAAAACAATACCAGGTCAGCTGCTTGCATGATTTCAGTTCAAATGCCTTTTGTATCACCTAGAGGGATGCTTCTAGAGGAAAAAAAGTATGACCAAATTATAGTTACATGAACTTACAAGACACAGATTGCCTTACAGACAAGGCTGGTTGATGGTAAAACCCTAAAAATGCAGTTGCTCATATCTGAAAAACTAAACAGCTGTGCAACCAGTCTTAAAACATGAGTATCATTATACCTACTATGGAAATCACATTGTCTGTATGACAGTATGTGAAAAATGGGAAGAAATTTAGAATACTGAATTACAGATACTGATCCCATTTCCATAGCAGATAAAGTATGGTAAGCAACTTTTACTGCTCAGATCTTTACTTACTTTCAAAAGAAGATGGTCATTACTGCAAAAATATAATCTGATTTGTGCATTAAAAGGTTTCAGTACTGCAATTCTCAAAGTCATCAGATTAGTGCTCACAAAGAGCATGCAATTAAATTGGTTCAGTGTTCCAGTGTTGCAATAAACAGAGTCCAGGCATCACTGTGCAAACAGTTTTTAAATGTCTCCCTTGACAGAAAACCATGTGGATTGTTTTTGCTTACAATTACCTTGAAAGACTTGAGCTGCTCTGGCTATGGCCAGGCTAGAAATCACAGAGATATCAATACACACAGCAATACATACACCCTAGGGAAGATATCTGTATCCTGTAAAAATAATTTAAAGGCTGACTTTGAAAGTCCAGTGTAGAAATTAAAAAACTTTCTTCACAGCCCTCATACAGTGAGTTTCACCACATTTCCTTTTGCGACAGTCACTTTCTACATGTCCAAACACTTATTATCTTGACAAAACAGACTTTTCAATTTCTCTTCTAGAGAGTCTAAATTCAATTGAAATAGATTTAAAACTCTGAAGCATTATATATCTTGTACAGGAAGGCTAACAACTTCAAATCAAACTATTAATGCACTTTACATTTCTGCAAGTAACTTGAACACTTTCAGTGCTGGTTTTGTCTGGAACAGAGTTAACTTTCTTCACAGTGGCTGGTATGGGGCTATATTTTGGATTTGTGCTGAAAAGCACTGATAACACACGGATGTTTCAGTTATTGCTGAGCCATGTTCACACAGAGTCAAGATCTCTTCTGCTTCTCACCTCACCCACAAGGAGGCTGCAGGTTCACAAGAAGCTGGGAGGGGACACAGCACAGAGGGATAACCCACACCACGTTGACATCATGCTCAGCACATAAAGCTGAGGGGAAGGAGAAGGGTGTTTGGTGTGATGGAATTTGTCTTCTGGAGTAACTGTTACATGTGATGGAGCCCTGCTTGCCTGGAGACAGCTGAACACCTGCTTGCCCATGGGAAGCAGCGAATCAATTCCCTGTTTTGCTTTGTTGTATGCACTGCTTTTGCTTTCCCTATTAAACTGTCTTCATCTCATCCCATGAGTTTTCTAGCTTTTAGTCCTTACTCATTCTAACGTGACAGAGGGAGCAAGAGAGTGGCTGTGTGGTGCTTAGGTGCTGTCTGGTGTTAAACCACAACACTTACTGACTGATAACTTCTGTACAGGAACAAGAGAATTGTCAAGGCTCCAACAATGCCAGCACAAATCACTATTTCCCACGGGAAACCATACAGATCAGGGCCAGGTCTCATATCTTCAGGCAGTGAAGCCACAGCCTGAAAAGTAAAGTTAAAAGTTTCAGCTAAAGGAAAAGAAGTTAATATTATTTACTGAAACAGACATTACATGTTGACATCATTTACTTCCAAGGCTTGTATATCTGTTTTTTCCCAAAACTCTGAGAAAATGGTTAACAGAAGCATTTGATTTTTAAATTATAGATCTACCAAGTGAAGAAAGAAAAAAAGAAAGAAATTCCAACAAGATATGAAAATCAACAGATAAAGCTCTGAAACCTTTTCTTTCTGAGACTATCAATTATCACAGAGTGTTTTGGGTTGAAAGAGACCTAAAAGATCAACTAGCTTCAACTCCTCTGCCATTGGCAAGAACACTTTCCACTGGACCTACTTCCCCAAAGCCCCATCCAGCCTGCCCTTGAACACTTCCAGAGGTGGGGCATCCACAGCTTCTCTGGACAACTTGTTCCAGTACCTCATCACCCAAACAAGTAAAGTAAAGAATTTCGTTCTCTCTTCTAACCTAAATGTACCCTCTCCAGTTTAAAGGCCATTCCCCCTTATCCTATCACTACGTGTCCTTGTAAAAAGTGCCTCTTCAGCCTTTTTGTTGGCCTCTTTAGATACTGAGATTTTACTATGGAAAATTCTCCTTTGAGTTGTCTTACACATTTCACTGCTAGAAGAATCAATAGTAGTAAGCACTTCTTGATTATCTGGTAGGAAAATTGCTTGGTAGAAAAACCTGTTCAACCAACCTCATGCTAAAATAACATACCGAACACACCAGTGATGTAACACATTTTAAACACTTCGATACACTCACATTTCACTTGTAAACGGAAAAGATTTGAAAACGGCTCAAAGATACGACATGCTCCATGTAGCTCAAATTTACGACATGTGACCCGTGCTTAAGAACACGGTACTGTGCAGCTAAGTCTTAATTTCGATTTGCCCGAGCACCTCAGCAGCAGCGCTGCACAAGACCCTGGCCCTCGCGGGGGCTGTGCCGAGCCCTGCGTCACCGCGTCACTCACCCAGCGCAGCCCTTCCCCGGCCAGCCCGCAGTAGCGCCGGGCGCTGTCCCGCAGCCCCGGCCACAGCCCGGCCGTGCCGGTGCCGGTGCCAGCCACGGGG
>VWYP01024494.1:268140-292820 GCA_013400435.1 Pycnonotus jocosus
GGGCGGCGGGGCCGGAGTGCCCGGAGTGCCCGGCGGGGCGGAGTGGGCTGGGCCGGGCCGGGCCGCAGGTGGGTCCCGGGTGCGCAGGGCTGGGCGGGCTCGAGCTCTGCCAAGTGCCCGAGCCCGAAATGATCCTGCCGGACTGCTGACACCAGATGTAAGGGAGGAGGCAATGCCACAGAGCAGAGGACTTTTCTTTGTCTCATTCACTAAGATTAATGCTAATTTGGTTTAATTTTCTTTTTTTTTTTTTAAATAACGTGTGCTAACGACTTTCACAACGCAAGGTGAGTGACTTGCCTGCAAAGCACCAAAGGGACCAGGATAGGCGGAAGGTGGAAGTGGCTTTTAAAGCTTTTTTAGCTGTATCAAACAGTACAAGAACGAGTTTGTTTGGCCGTAGCAGTGAACTGTCAGTGAGTTGCAGTCAGTCACGAGGGACAAAGCCCTTCAGCTTTCGTCATCCTAAACGACAATTTAACCATATTCTATATACGTACACTGGAAATCAGGAATACATTTATGTGATTCTTAAACTTCATTTGCCCAATCTAAACAAAATCCAACCAAAGCACCGAAGTGAAGTTTACCATATGGTACTTTTGCTGTCAGTACTTTTATTTAGAGGAGACAGTGCAGCAACATCTGCCTTTTCTCACGGTGCTCTGGCAGCGTTGTTTCTTGTGTAGTTGTGCCCTTTAAGGTTCACTGTCACTCTGCACTACGTTTTGATGTTTTAGACACTCCCTAGCAATAATAACCCCATTTTCTATTTTATATATTTGCTTAGAAAAGTATCTTTAATCCAATTATGAACGAGGGGAGGATTTGTAAATCAAGGCTTTGAAAATAGTCTTTAAAAACAAGGGAAAACTTGTCTGGTTATTTTATTCATCATGACAAGTTTTTTAAGTCCAAGCAGATTTAATGAGTACTGTTCTGAGAGCTAGATGGAGCTATTAGTTTAATTAAAAGAAAAACAAAACAAACCCAAACCAAACAAAAATTTAAAAACACCACTCAGGTGTTTCCTGGCTGTTAAAAAAACCCACAAAACAAAACCCCAAATCCCCACATCCTAAGTTCATCAGATTCTGCACTGAAAAGAGGCAGATTTTGAGCAGCTGACCTAACATTTTCTTGTGCTCTGTCTCATTTGGCATCAGATAACCCTCGAGGAAGGGAACTGCAGAGGGTTTATTTAAAAGGATTTTTTCTTTTTTTTAGGAGTTTCATTGCAAAATTTAAGTTGTAGCTGGCTTAAATTTGCACTAATGTCAATATGATATCACAGAAAGAATTCTTACCATTTTGATGACACTCATCACTGCTGATGATGCAGATTTTATTGTTTCTCTGATCTCAAGAGCATTCAAGCACAGAAGTATCTGATGTATCCATCCTCCTTCTGGTTTGATCATAAGGAATAAAACAAGAGGTTTTACATTACTATTGTCAATATGACAATATTTTCATATGATTCCAACTGGCTTCCTTATTATTTGTTTTGCTTTTTTTTTTTTTTTTTTTTTTTTTTTTAAGATTGCAAATTTATTTTCCTTAAAATTAAGAAACTTAGCACTTACCATTACTTGGAACATAGTTCTGGATGGCATCAGAGAAAGACTTTTTGACATCAACTTCAGAGTCAGGTCCTGAACCGTCCATTTTTGTTTCAAAATTTACTGAAGCAATGGCTGTTGCTTTTGAATCTTGGTCACTGTCATGTTCACTGTCTACAGCTACATACATTTCATGCTCCTTTTCTGGTGTTTCTTCTAGTAGCTTTCTTCTGCCTATTCCTGCACATAATTTAAAGGGAAGTCATGGTTATTTTTAGAAGATTCAACTTACATCTATAAGATATTAACCTGTACAGAGATTTTAAATTTTTTATTTTTATTTTCCTCAACTTAAAGGCCAACACTAGAGTAGCAGAGTAAATGTGCTACAGATTGATGATTTAATAAGCATTATAAAAATAATGATCTCAGAATTTGAAGGACAGACCTTTAAGCAAAACTTACGTTGTAGTAAACTAATTAAAAATCAAAGTTCAGAGGAAAATATGTTTGATTTTGATAGTTAGTTTGTAGATTCCCTGGTCAGGATTAGTAGGTCTCTTTCTTATATCCAAATACAAGTGGGGTAAGCTTTGGAGGGAGAACAGTTAAAAATGCCCTCTAGGATTAAAGCTTAACAAATTCCCACAGTATATCAAGTTTCCCTGCACAATACAAGAAACCACAGGCATGTTCATGCAGAGGTATGAGTGAAGGCACCTGGCTGCCTCAGTTTTAGTGACTTGCAGTAAATTGCCTGAAGCCAATACAGTACTGCTTGCAAAAAACTCCACACCATGCTTACCCACAAAGAAAAAAAAGTTACAAATTGTTTAGTGTAATAATATGCTTCAAGACAGTACTGGCCAAAGATACACATCAGAAGTAGTCCAGTAGCTCAAGACGAGTAATTTGCTCTGAAACTGTTACCATTATATTAACTCATCAGATCCTTGAAATATCATAAATCAGTCATTAACTGGTATGAGTCAGGCTCACTACCTCTTCATTTTAAATCACCAGAAGGAGACAGTGTTGTATCTGTTGTGGGGAGGTTTTTTCTGCCAACAAAGGATATTTTGTTCTTGCTAAATCTCTGTTAGTGAAACATTACTCCAGTAACTTTAGCTGCAGTTTGGGCAGCTCACTTAATTGTTATAGCAGACAAAAGCTCTGGCAGCTCTAGAAGAACATTCCTTTTTTTCTGTATATTTTCCCTGTGCAGTGTCCAAATTGTGCCCTTTTTGTGCAGACACAATGACCTGTTCCCTCCATATAGCATTATCTTCAGCTGAGTAAGCTGTGATTTCACGATGAATCTTTTCAAATTGCTCTTGCTGCTGCAGCAGTTTGCTTCCACCACAGAGATACTCTAAGGGTTACTTAACATCTTGTTTTAATTTAATTATTAAATAAATAAAATTGTTGAAATGTAGTTAACAGGTTTGGTAAATCTGTTTATCAGACAATATTTGACTGGTTTTGGTTTTTTCTGCACCTTCTCTATATTTAATAGTGTCTTACATTGTTCAGATTCCTTTCAACTTCCTCTCATTCTTCTGTGCAGTATTCAAGTGTACTAGTCCTAATGTCACTTCTACTTTCATTTGGTTTTTTTGACCAAACATATACGCTTAAACTTTTTTTGACAGGCTTAATTGTTAGTTTTACTAAATATATTTGCAAAGAGCCTTGATGGTCTGCTAAAAATACTACTGAAATAATCTTTTTTTACAATATGATTGCTATTATTTGTATTTCTGGGTTTTGACTCTTATTTTCATAATTTTTCTTTCTTTCTTCTCCTAACTAGTTTTAGTAGCAGCAATTTTTTGTTCAGCATTATTCATTCTTTCTGTTACAACAGTATCTTCTTTTTCAACATCTACTCTATAAGCCAGGTTTTTGAGCAATCCCAGGCTGCCAGGATTTAATTAATCCAGGTTTTTTTGTTTGTTTGGTTGGTTGGGTTTTTTTAATAGAAGTCTGGCTTTCTAGTTAAATGGCTTTAGAAGACTCTAGCTGTCTATTTTTTTTTTCTTTAAAAATGTCTTCTATTTTAGAGAGCTCAAAGAGTAAAAGTTTACACTTGGTCAGACTCATATCACATGACTGTTGCTTTTATTCTCAATAAATTTTCTTTCTAAATACTTTTTTGAACATGAATTCAGCTGAAGACTGATATTAATTTGTCTTTTGAAGTAGCATGCCTTTCAAAACTCAGATTAATTTTCTATGCTTTTGTATCTTGCACTGTCATGGTGGTTTGAATTGATAAATCTGAGGATGCAGATTAGTATTTTCTTTTACTATATCACAGGTGATTTTTATATTTCTTTGTGAGATCTAGATTAAGACTATCCATTCTCTGGTACCAGAAGCTGATGCTGGGAACGTGAATCTCCCTGTTTTAGTTCTCCTCCACCTTCCTGGTGATGTTGCACATTTATAGGAATTTGTTCAGTTTGTTGCTTCTCTCTATAAGCAAGACAAGCTATAAGCAAGAGCATCAATAGTTGCCCAATCTTCTACTCGTTTGGTAGATTTTGTTGAAGTTTTTTCTCCACTGCCCTGTTTGTTACTTTGCACTGCCAGCTGACAAGGAAAGATTGTTCTCTTTGGAGGTATTTTCATTACTGTTACCTGATATATGTTATGTTTAACCTCTTGATTTGAAGTACCTTCTCTTCCCTGTGGTATTTTATCAAGACTTACCAAGGTCTGTCTTTATTATGGAAGCTTAGTTCTTCTCAGCTAGCAGTTTTAACCTTTTTACTGTTCTGAAACTCCATATTCTTCCAAATGGCCAATTTATTTGGAAGTTTTGGTACCTGTTAAACTGAGGCCTTTTGATGAGAGATGAGGAGAGAAGGGTTAGTCTGGAGTCAGTTCTTGCGACTCTCCAGATTGCTGATGATGTTCATCATTAAAAATGTCCTGACTGAAATATTTGATGTTGTTTTCATAAAAACCTTGTGAGACACTTTTATTCTCTTATTTGTGAATTTCATCTTTTACAGTACTGTCCATTTTGAAAGAGCTTTTGGATGCTGAATTTTTTTTCTGCACCATAATATTTGATTGGTTTGTCTTTCTCAGGTGTTTCCAGACTAAGTCTCAGTTCACTGTCACATGAGGTCTTCTTGATGCCCAGGTGATTATTTGCAGTTCCTGGTAGTTCCTCATAACACCGCAATTGCCCTTTGGCTGTTGTACTTGGAAACTTCAGTATGTCCACAAAATGACTAAAAGAGAAGCAATGGCTTTGTTCTTCAGATTGTTCAGGATTTTCTCCAGTATTTTTTATGTCTGAGGGGTCACAGTTCAGAGGGGATAATGAGAACAAGAAATTTGATGCAATTGCTTAGTATTCCTATTGATTATCATGATTGTCCATATTACAATTAATAAAACTATTATAGATATTTGTATACCAACCTGATTGGCCACGTCTGCTTTCTGACTCCTGGTTTTTCTTTTCAGCTTCAGTGTTTCTCAGCAGTTGGCTTTCTGATACCAGGTCTTCTTCTGAACTGTAAGGTTTGATTGGCTTCTCTTTGTCACATGTTAGTGTATCAAAAGATGATTCTGTGCTACTTGAGGTGTTTTTGGTGTCATTAAGAGTATGTGCATTTGCTGGTATCTCCCCAGGATTTGGTCTGTTACTGTTTGAACCTGTTATTTCTTGTGCATAATTCTCATCTTCTTCATCTGTCACCGCATTAACTGTTTCCTTTGATTCTTTGTCCATATGTAATTCTTTCTGGTCTAAAGCCTGCTCTTCTTCATTCTTATTTGCTTGATCCATTGTTTCTCTCCTTCTCTGGTCCTCTGCAGAAATTGTAGCTTCCTCAGCATGGCCAAAATTAAGAACATCACTTAAACCCAAATTAAACCAACTTGATTCGGATTCTTGGCTTTCACTCTTTTGTTCTTCTGACAATATCTTGGTGCCTGTTGTTTCGTGTTCAGTACTAGAATGCTCAGGCACACCAGAGACATCATGGTTTTGTGGATCATTTTTTTCTGATGCCAAATCAACATCTTCATTCTCTTCACCAAAATACAGAAAGCTTGTCAGTCCACCTTGAAACCAACCAGATGAGGGGGGTTCTTGTTCCTCCTTATCATTTGGCTCCTTTAAATCATTTTCAGCTGCTACCTCTATTTTTCTACCTTGGTATGTATTTGCTTCTGAAGATTCAGTAACAACTTTTAAGGGCTCTTCATCATTTTCACTTTCTGTGGTGAACCATCCTGAAATCCAACTAGACTGTGTTTGAACAGGTTCTACTGAGAGATTGTTTTGCATTTGTGGTTCCTCGGTATCATCTTTTATAACCAACTTTTTGTTTACAGACTCCTGAATGTGAGATTCCTCTGAGTCATTTTCAGAAAATGATCCAGTTATTTCTTCATTTTGTATGGGGTCTCTTGTATATTTTAGGAGCTCATTTTCATGCAGCTTTGATTCTGCATCAGACAATGAATATTCACTTTCCTTGTTGTGATCATATAATGCGTTATCTTCATTTTCAAAAGTGTACTTATCTCCATGAAGACAAAGGAAATCAGTTTCCTAAAAGAATAATATTAACTTTTAAAATGTTCTAATGTGTAATTTTCTATATCACCGTCTAGTGCAGCAAAATATATAATTGTTCTTTCTGTTATAACTTTACGCAAAGAACTGTAATTAATTATATTATTCCTAAACGTTCTATATCTTTAATTACACAGAAATTAGAGAAAAATAAACACACGAATGGAACAATTATAAAAACACATTTTTAATAATCTGAAATAAAATGTCCATCAACAGTTGAATTTCTAACTGGATATTAGATTTTCAATTGTTGTAAACTACATTGGAAAATCTGATGATGTTGGTTTACCTTAGTGAGCACTTCCACTTCTTCTCCAATTAAAACTTCCTCAACCTTCACAGCATCTCTTGGGAAATATCCAAAATCCTTTCCTTTCTGTAAAAGATAGAAACCTAATAAGAGCAATTAAACTTCAGTGATATATATGTTAGGTACTTGCATATGTGCTGGAAAAATATGGATGAACAATAAGTTTACAGAACAGCCCCATATCTCCTTAATTCTGTTTTGTCAAAATATTGGTTTATTTTTCCTTCACAGAAGTGTTCCCCTTGCCATTTCAGAAAGCAAGGGGAAGTATATTACTTTATACTATTATATTCTGTATTGTTTTTATGAACATGAGTTTGTGCAGTACCAAAGCTTTAAAACTGCTTCAGCTGAAGACAGTGCTGAGTGTGCTGATGGTTGCAGCCAGCTCCTACTAAAATTGGCTGCAAATTTCCCATTGTCTCAAATGTCATGCCTTAATAACTAATAACCCATATTAAGTTACAAGAAAAGTAGGATATGAAATTCAGGTATGAGACTAGCTGCAGCTCAAGAGAAAATTACAATCAAGATGGCAACACTGCAGAAAATAAAATAATAATAGGGCCCAGAAGAATCAAGTCCCTCTGAAGGGACCAAGAATCCACTACTGTCTTTTTTGCATCAAACCATTGCAGGTAGCCTTTAATGAAGGGATACATCTTGGAAACCAAGGAATAGTGAGGTACCTGCAAAGATACTCTTGGATGAAAAAAAGGAAGACGGAATTTCACTGTTAAACAATAAATGTGACAGATTATTTACAGAAAAAAACAATGAACACCCAAAAATGTATTAATGTCTTGTAGTTTTGAAGGACTTACACAGTTTTACTAGCAGTAAAACTTGATTTGGATCAATGCATCCATTCCTTCTTAAATGACTGTTCTAACTTTGTTGACAAGTTATTAAATATGCATGATAACTTCTCTAGCAGCTTTCCTTAAGCACTGCTATGAAGTCAGGTCCCAATATTGGATGTCTTACAGACCTGTGGGTAGGAACCGGACCTGATAGATCTGAGTGTTCTCAAGGGAACCAGATTAAATCATTACAGCCAAATGATAAGATGAAGGAAACACAAAACTTCTATTCTGATCTTGACTTTGTTTCTCTGTGAGTGATCTTTGTCAAGATTTGTTTTCTCTTTCTGTATAAAGATAGTAGCAATGGCCCATCTCCCAAATACTCTATTGATCCATGACTGGTTAACATTCCAAAAGAGATAGAAGATCCTTAGAAGCAAGTAGACTGCAGTTGTTATGCTATTACTATATCTAAAATATTTATGGGGAAAGTCTTTTGGGTTGAATTACTTACACTTCCTGTCCACAAGTTTTCATTTTTCCTTGAAAGTTTGGAGTATACGATGATCTCCTCCCCTGTTTTGAAGTTAAGATATCGGCAATCAGGCCCTAAGTAGTCGGTAGTGGCTTGAACTCGGCTCATTGCCTCTGGAATAATATGTGGAAAGAAATAAACAAATACACCATCCATTTTGTCTGAAGGCATGTTACTGAAAAATATGGTATATATCAAATGTATCAAATATATTGAAGAAATATGGTATATAGCAAATATATCATATATACTGATAAATTGCAGTAGCCAACATTTTAATGTCTGTGTTTTGTTATGATACTAATCCATTTATATCATCAAGTGAAAATCAACTAATGCAAAAAGCAGCTCTGCCTTATTTTCTTTCCTATGCACTGCAGACACCAAGGGGAAAAGCTCTTGTCCTATATGGATATTTTGCAGTGCTTGTTATCCAAGGTTTCAATGCTCAAATTGAAAGGATGTATGCAGGATTAGCAAATTCAATTACTAAAGTAGATCTAAACAGCTAAAAAGTATTTCCCAGGCATATTTATAATTTTATATTTTAGAAATTCTAAATTAAATCTAGTAATTATTTCAGGGATTTTGTCCTCTATTTTGAATACATTTATCTTATGATGAAAATATGTAAATTTTAGGAATATAAACCTTAAACATGTTGTTAAAATGAAAGTTTCCAATTCAGTTTGAATTATTTTAAATTTTCTTTGTCTCCACCCCTGTCTCCCCACAGAAACCAGTACTCATGTGCTCTGCTCAGTTTGAAGCCCATTTCACATGCAGTTGCACAAAGATAGATATCTCTGAACACCCAGAACCTACTGAAGTTGGAATGCCTCCACCATACCAATTGGTATGGAAAATAGAGAATGCAATATAGGATATACCAATATACCAATAGGTAGAGAAAATAGAAATCCATCATCAGAGGAAATCTAAGGTCTCTTCCACTTCAGGGAAAGTGGAAGATTGAAAATAGATTGAAAATACAACACTTAAGTCTGCCAAACCAATGGAAACAGCTTAGAAACAGCTTCAACTATGATTATGACAAGTTTCACAATGGTAATCAGGGGATAATAAACAGAACATTATTTGCCCACTTATGATTCAATGGCTCTGCTTCCTGCAACATTATTTACTCTTTGAGAACTGCATTACTGGTTACAGCACCTACTTCATGTTAAAGAAGAAAAAATAAGTAAAGAGGAAATATTAACAGAGTGTTTTGTAAGAAGGATCAGAAAAGAAATCCCAAACCAGTTTGCTTACAGTAGAAAAAACCTCAAGAGTTCTGCAGAATGGACTATGAATGTACTATAAACAGATTATAGTCTTCTTTTTCAATTTATAACCTACCATTTAAATTTTATTTATATTTTGTTCATTTTATTTTGTACCTGTAAAGAATGAGTTAAAATACTTTAAAACTGTTTTATANTATGAATGTACTATAAACAGATTATAGAGTCTTCTTTTTCAATTTATAACCTACCGTTTTAATTTTATTTATATGTTGTTCATTTTATTTTGTACCTGTAAAGAATGAGTTAAAATACTTTAAAACTGTTTTATACTGCCTGTTTTGGGGACACCTGAGGAAAACTAGCTATTCAAAAGTATTTTTACTGAACTTTGATCTGTATAACCTTACACAACAATCCAGCAAGTCTTTTTTTTTCTCTTTTTGTTTTAAAAGTTTAAGCTTACTGCTCTTAAATTTAGTATTTAACAATGAACATTTGCTCTGGCTATTCATTTTCAGTCTGTTTCATTGCTAATTTTGACATTATGATTCCTAATAGCTGCATATACACCACAGACACCCTTTGAAAAAGACAAATTTTTACTTACTCTCACATTCTGGATCACCACACTTCTTCCATTCCGAAAGTACCTTTGTACTCTGCACACTTGCTGCAAGTGAAATTACTAACAACAGAATTCTCTGATCCAAGATCCTTGACATTTTAAATTAAATTCAGAATGTACTGAAACTGTGGAAACTGCATTGATGTGCAGTTATCAAGAATATTCTACATTTTTCTTAGCCTAACAAAACGTTGCAAGTAAACTTTCCTATTTTCCTTCTCTGATCTGCTTAAACAGAAGTACACTATGCTAACCTGCTAGCAATCTGCAGAGTCAGGTGTCCTGATTATACACACATATTAATAATTAACTATGTTCTGATAGCTAGGCTGATGTTTTGAATACAAAGAAAGTAGGTCTGGTCAAATCACAATTTAGCCTCTACCAGATAGATTCTTCTGTACTGAGTTTGTAGAAGATTGTTCCTGGGGAAATTCAACAGCAGTTGTATTAGGATTATTTCTGTATCATGAATGCATTTTTAATGTACTTCTTTCATCTGATTTTAAAATGGTGTAGTGTGATGACCAAGAAGCCTGGCAAGGGCTGAGGCAGCCTACTATCTACAGCCTACACCACATTCCTTCTACATTATCTTTGCAGATGGAGTTCTGCATAGCTGACGTCAAGAAAGGATGAATGGGCCAAAGGAGGAGGCCCTGTGGAGATAGGATGGTCCTGTTTTGGCTCTGAAGTACAGAACAGAACAAAACAAAGTCATATGACTAGAACTTTGAGGGACACCATGGCCAGAAAAGTAACTTGTGCATGAGTAAGAGTTTAAATATTTAAATATTAGAACACACCCCCTGAGAATGCTAATAAGATTATTGAAGTGCATGCTACCACATACATGACTATGTAACTCAGTCCTCCACCTAGATTATGCTACATGTAAAGAAGGAGGAGGAGAATAAGATAGGGCTGTATGTAAGCCAGATAGAATTTTCATGTACTTAATGAAAGAACCAAAAAGATCTTGGAGTCAGTTGGGGGGTTACTCTCCTCTCTTCACCAGCAGGGATGCCTGCTTGGTAAACTTCTGCATAGGATTATTGTTATTACCCAGGCTAACACAATATTATTGTTATCGTTAGAGCTCTGTCACATCTAGTGCTGTTTTTCAACAGCAATTCCAAGTCTGTGTTTCTGTTGTTTCAATAAACCAAACTATGTGTGCTATGTGTGAATCTGGGACAGAGAAGGTTCTCACTGAGCACAGCTTCATCTGTAGCTTTGGATTAGTAAATTGTACTGTTTGTGAATCTGTGCTTGTAAAAGTTCTTATTGAACACAACCAGACCTATAGTGCCAAATTAATTATAATCATAAATGAAGCCCAGTCACATTCAGACCCTCTGACCTCTAAGGACCAGCTGGAATGCAGGGGGTGTTATTTTCTGTCAGTCTCTATACCCTTAACACGATAGATGAATTATCAATTTTATGCTTATATTGATTTGTATTAATGCTAACCTAGCTGCTGTCAGTAGCTTTTTGTTTGTTTCTTTAATAAACTATTTTTTCTGTGCACTGATACATTTTAGATAATTTGTAGCCGTCATTGGGAACTCAGAACAGAAATGTTTTCCACATATTCTTTTGGAGCTTTCTCATGCACTAGATCAAAGAACAATCCATCCTTTAGCATGGGAAATGCCTACTTGGCTCCAAAGTCTTAAAGGTGCCTGGCAGTTTTCAGGCTTGTGAGACAACTAGAAGATCCATATGGTATTTCTGCATCATGTATCACAGAGCAATACTAAATACTTAGCAAAGCTAAGCAAATGATATGCCTTGCTTTTTAAAGAATACCCTGTTTCTTAGCAACCTAGCATCCAATATGTACTTATAAATAATTTTTTTTCTCAAATATGTTATGCTTGAAACTAGTAATTATGCAGGGAGATGTACAATAGTTATACAGACATGAAATTTTGCTATAAATGAAAACCCACAGAGAATCAGAATACCAGGTTGGGAGGGGGCCTTAATGTTTATCTGGTCCAACTTTTCTTGGTAAAAGCATGGTCAAAGATGGTCCACACGAATCTTACAAGTGACAAAACATTTGGGCATCCACCACTTTATGGGGAGATTGTTCCAATGGCCAATTGCTCTCACTGTGAAATATTTTCCTCTTCAGTCTAATCAGAATCTCCCCTAAATTTTGTACTTGTTGTCTTTTATGTGTAACTACTTGTAAAAAAAGTCTCTGTCTTCATTTGCATCAGAAGCAGGCTTTGCTTCAAAGATTTCATATCATTGCCCCACACTTCTTCAGTGACCTAAACACAATATATCTTGTTAACCTATTAAAAAAGCTTCACTTTTTCTTCCCCACTGTCCTGCGTGAGGGAGCCTCTTCTCCCTGCCTTCTTGATAGTGCCCCAATAATCTGCATTCCTTCCCAACATGATCTTTACAGTCATATGGTTGCTAGTAAGCCTGCCCCTCCTTCAGTCCTAAGTATGACTCATGGAGAGGTCACTGTTCTCTTTCCACAAACCTAAGCTGTATCCTATTTGCAGCAGTTTCCCCTTCCTTCTGGTCCACAACTCAAACCTGCCAGACACTGGTGCTCAGCCTGATCTACAGAGCCAGCAAAAAAGGGCACAAAGTGAGCCAGGGTCACCTTAACCAGCAATGCCTGCAAACAAAATCCTCACAGAGACGACATGTCCCCCACTTGCAATCTAACACTTTGGCCCCTTCCTTTGCCACATGACCTGATAGTGAGGCAGCCTATCCTATCACCTGTTACACCAGCTGTCTCTGCTGTTAGGTAATCCAGCAGAGGGCACAGAGGAATACACTGCAGATAGCACCCCCTGTCACTCCTGACTGACTTTAGTGCTGCCCCTTTTTTCATTCCCAAGTCTCTACAAAACAGATTGTTGAGAAGGAATATACAAGTAATTTATATTGGAAGGACTCGCTATATACTAAATGTTGCACAAATTAAAAAGAAGAGAAAAAAAGAAAAAGGACATTTTTATCCAACTGGTCAGAAGTCTTTCATAGTGTTGCACACCAAACACAGAACATGGAGCAAAACTTAACAATAGGCCTAGAAAGGTTAACAGTCCCTTTTTGAGCCTGGCAACATAGAGGCCCTTCACCTAAAAGTGGAAAAGTGAGGTATTCTGACATCTAAATTTACGTATTTAAGTAGGTTTGTGGGGGAGAACAATCAGACACACATCTTGACGTCTGTTCAATATTACTGTATTTGTGAAAATAGCTCTGAAAATGGCACTGACTTCAGTTTCATATAGATACCAAACTTAGTCCAAGTCTTTGCATGGAGGTAACATCTCAGCTACTCAGTTAAAACTGCATTTGAAATTTTCAAGTTATTCTGGGCACTGCTCATTGTGCAGTGCATTCTTCAAGCATTCACAAGCATTCTTCAAGGCTTAAGTGCTGACAAACACTGCTCTGATCTCTATTCTTTGTTCTTCTAGTAACTTCAATAATAAATCATATTCATACCAAATATTCTTTTCCTTTGGGTGCAAATCCTATACATAGCATAGGCTATCAAAGATGACTTGTAATCACCTTTGAACTGAAGTCAAAGATTCATGGAGTTTATCATAGCTAGATTCCAAAGGACAAAGTTGAAAGCTTTATAGCAGATACAGTAAGACTTCAGTTAATTTCTGTTCTGCAGAACTGAAGCAATGAATGTGAGTACTACTTCACATGCAAAGACAACAATAATGAAAAATACCTATTTCCAATAACTTTCATTAGAATGGAACTATTTTTATTTGCAATGACACCTTAGTAACTGTAACTACTGAAGTAGAGAGGCAAACATCTCTTAAAGTATATTAGAATTCAAAGAAGGATCAGAGTTAATGGAGTAATTGAAATTATCTGAGTAGTATGGCACACTGGATGGCTCTTTTAAGACATGGCTTTATAGAAGTGAAGATGTTAAATTTTGCATTTCCTATACTATTCAGTGTGTGCATTGATAATAAAGATCAAAGCATATGAGAAGTTGGTAGAAGTTCTCCTAATAACTATTTTATAATAAGAACAGAATATACAGCTTTGGCTATGCCATTTTGATAGCACCAAATGGCTCCACACAGATTGTAGAGTTTCATGGTATAGAATATTGCACAATATATGGAATAATATAGTCCATGGCTAAAACACTTTTAATAATATAGTTCTCTTGACCTCAGATGTTTGGATGAAAACAAATTGACTTTTACATTGAATCAAACATCATGCCAGCAAAATGTTGTTTCTTTAAACAAGTATCTTTAAAGAAATAAGTCAAAGGAAGAAAAGTAACACTAATTCACTCTTCCAGTTAGACAAATCTAAGCAGGTAACAATCATTCTTCACCCAGACCTAAACCAACTTTTTCAACCAGGATAACAAGTAGCAAGAAAAAAACACTATTGCTACTCAATTACAAGAAAGTTACAAACATGACGGCTGACACTACATTTCAAAAAAATCATGGAAGATATGACTTTTATTACTCTGAATCTTGAAAACATATTTCCAAGCTTTGAACACCTCATATTTTGCCATATTATAGAATACTCTCACCTAATAAAAACTGCCTGAACCAGGAGAAAAAAACCCAAGACTGAGTATCCTTCATGACACAGATCTCTATACATTACTTAATGCACCACTGCTGCAGCATTTGATCCCATCATAAATACACATAGTCTCAGAGAAATTCTTCTTTGACCAGGCAAACTCATTTTGAAGATCTTGGACATACATTAAATGCATATGTTTACCCTGTTGTACCACAGTAATTGCTATAAAACCAGCAGCTGAATCTGAATTTTTTATATCGGGCTTAATTACAAGACCATGACTTTCCTGAGAAATAGAAGATGTTCCAGAAATCTATTTGTAAATGTATTGGTTTTGAAATTAATTTTGCTGGAGGGTGGTTGTTCAGTTCTCTAATATACTGACTGTCTGCAGAAAAATTATGTTCAGGTTTCCTTTGAATAAAATATAAAGAAGCTGTTCCAAACACAGACATCACCCTGAAGAGCAGGAATTTGAAGAGGTATGCCTTTAATCTAAAGTCATGTTTCAGTTTATACTCAATGAACAATTTGGGTAACATCTACTCTGACGAGAACTCCAAGTGGAGCATTGTGGAAAAAACCACATTCTTGGAGAATTCCAGCTCATCTGTGCATCAGAACTGAAGGAAAGAACAGCAAGTAATGGTATAGCCAGTGCATAGTATAAAGGTTTTAAAACCACCAACAGACTTCTTAAATTATCCTTGAAGCTGGAAGGGACCATGTGATGGAAACACTTCAAAAGACAGGCATAGAGCATACATGGTATATTCCCTACTCATATAAAGCATCTCAACTTCTTTCTTAAAAAAGGGGAAAAACTATTGTTCCTTTGTCCACTTTACTTGAGTGAAAACAGAACAAGGCATTTTTCCTTTGATCTCCACTCATCATTGTGGGGAAGGGATAAGAAAACATTTCAATCATTTCCTACCCCTAAGCTATCTGCACTAAATGCTCAGAAAATACAAACTCTTCCATCAAATTTAGTCTTGAAGTTGTCAGCTGTTTTAATGGTTTCATCCTATCCACAGCTCTGATACTGTTTCAGGGTAAGAGGAGAGGACCTTTAAGGAAAATGTAACAATTACTAGAAACATTACTGCTTTATGCTGCTAACAGTACGCTATTTCTTACACTTACACTATTTCTGTAGTGGAATATTGATTGAAATATTTAGCTTTTAGAAAACTTCAAAGTTATCACACACTGATGTTCATGTTAGACTGAGCAGCATGCTTAGATCTAGGAATGCTAACAATTAATGGCACTGCTTAACAATGGTAGTAAGTTTCTTCTAACAAACATTAAACTATCAATGACATCACCAGCTTTGCATGCAGCAACAAAGCTCCTCTATTTTCAGTCAAAAAATATATTGCTGCTGGGAATATAACCTGAAACAATCCACTCCTTAGCTCAGCAACCAGATGCACCATCCTGTTATTTTCATAAACCCTGTTAACATGTTGCTCTGAAAGTGGTCAGAAAATTTGCACACTGACTCCAGTACCAGCCATTTAACCTGTGCAGCAAATGCACTACAGCAGAGAATCAAGCTCAAAATCAGAAACATTAAAATGATTCAATGTTACAAAAAAAGTATAACTAATTAAAAAAACTAAAATGGCTCCCAGAGGCTATTTGAAACCTTAGTCAAAACGTGTAGACCAGTAACGTTTACTCAGCTATTCAGTATTAAGGGTTTTTTTAAAAGTAGAACATTGTTTAACATCTTCAATAAGGCATTTGAACTTTTGTTTGTCCTTTAAAAAAGGCAGCACATTAAACTACAACATTCCCCTGCAGGGATGGAAACATTGTTGGAAACTACTGACAAGAATAAAATTACTCTGTTGTAGAGGCGGAGGCAGATAGGATATTGAAGTAGCAAATGCACTGAAGAATCTGAACTCCTCAAGAAAGGGGAAGCCTGTGTTTTCCCACTGCCTATTTGTGCTGCACTCCATCCCTTACTAGACACATTTCTTAAAGTCATGATATTCAGCATTACAGAACATATCACCTCTCTTGAGTTCAGATGAAAATGGATACACTCCAAGCTACAACTTGTCAACTACCTTCTAGAAAAATGGGGTGTATGTGGCATTTTATACACTAAACCAAGCTTACATGTCCTTCCATCCTGAAATTTTTCTAGGATTTCCTGGTCTGTGATTTGGCATATCAGATAACACAATTCTCTTCCTATCAAGACAGCATGGATTATAGCACTACAGTTTCATACTCAGTTAACAGACACTTTAAAGCCCTTAAGAGTAATTTTGGATACAGAGCTTTTAAGGTACTGCCACCTGCAATTACAATTCATACTTTAAATGTAGAAAGACTAAGGTAATACATGTTAATAGAAAAGATCATAGGCATTGAAAGAGTAGGTAGTCTACAAAGCCACATTTATTTGCACTTGTACAGAACAAAGCAACAGATGTTATTGTTTTTGATACAAAATTATATAAAACCAGTATTCACCTTCATAGATAACACTACGCCACCTTAAGTTTTATTAAATACATTCAGAAAGCATTCTTGCACGCACACAACATTAGTATTAGGTAGTCCCAGGTAACTCCAACACTGCAATGTAATTATTCCTAGTGGTATGAAGGGGTCAAAGATTAGTCTGCAACTAAAACAAAAAGAATCCTGGTTGAAAAGCAAGCTGAAGTCTTTCTTCTACTGGCCACCAAAACAAGGATCATCATTGAACAGATTATATCTAGAACATAGACGTAAATACTATCAAAGCTCCTGCAGAAAGCAGGTAAAGAGTGGTTTTCCAGACTGACTTGAGCTACTTTGGCCAATGTTAACATTCTCATTTAATCACTGCTTGCCTATGGATAGGAAGTTTTTATAAAACTGGAGGATAGACAGAATTGACTAAGAGCTTGTGGTTACAGAAGAAAGCAAAAAGTATAGATTCAAATAATTACTTTGCCTTCCTACCCAGCACTGGAGAGATTATTTGCTTTACCAGGTCTTAAAATTCCCATTCTTGCAAGGAATAGAGGGGAAAGGCAAAATTTTATATTTCCTGCAATACTGCCTTCCTACATATAATCTAAAAAGGGGGATTTAAATGTCAACAGGACATCTCAAACAATTTATTTAAAATGCACATTTATTTCTACAAAAAAAAAAGTGTATGATACAGACGAAATGATCACATCTACTTTAAAGGTTTATCTATTAAAATATACAGAGGATCTTAATGAGTACAGGATAATTAAAAAAAAAGATGCAAAGGAGTGTTAATCTTTTATTTTTACATTTTCAGGAACTTCACATAATTTTGGGAAGTAACCTTTTACAAAATTATGTAAAAAGTACAAGAATGCCTGGTAAACAGTCTGCATTTTTCCAAAAGATTTTTTACAGCATGCAATTCTTAAGGCAGCCTTCTCTTCCTCCTTACAAGGAATCCTTTCACTCAAATAATCTTCTGCTGCAAAGATTAGGCTAAGGAAGCTTGGTCTCTTCTGTTAACGCCTTTTGTCTTTCCTGTCTGATTTACGGTCTCTTTCACTCCGTGAAGTTCTCTTGCCTGACCGACTACTTTCTGATATCGACCTCTTTCTGTCAGATCTCGAACTTTTATCCTTTGAGCTTTTGGTATCTCTGCCACCACCTTTTGAGGACTTGTGACTTCTATCTACTCCCGAAGCATCCCTTCGCTTCCTGTCTGTGCTCCTTCTGCGTTTTCTATCTCTGTTGTGCCCTCTGCCTCGGCTTCGACTTCTACTTTCACTACTGCTAGAGCTACTGCTGCTGCTGTCCCTGCTCGTACTCCCACTGGTAGTGCTGCTGCTGGTGGAACTGCTCCGACTGGTACTGCTGCCAGTACTGGAACTGCTTGCACTGGTAGTACTGCTTGAAGTGCTACTGCTACTACTGCTGCTGCTACGGTTATGACCGGTTTTGTTCCCTGCCCTACCCCTGCTTCTACTCCTAGTCTTACTCTTACTTTCTGCACTCGGTGTCTGATTCTGCTCTGCCTGGGCTTCAACCACCTTTACAGACACCACAGCATTTTCATCCTTGTCTGTCTGAGGCTCTGTATCCTGAGTTGACTGAGACAACTGAGGTGACTGTGCTAGTGGCACAGACTGTGGCTGAGATAGAGCCTCAGCCACAGATTCTGTCTGAGTTTCAGGTGTTTTCTCCTGTGTTTCTTCAAGTTCAGCTTTATTTTCTGTTTTGATACTTTTCTCCTTCTTGGGAGAAGGAACATTGCACACTTTTTCTGGCTGAGCATCACACTCTGTTTCTGGTTCTATTTCTTTGCCATTTTCATTTTCTACAGGTTCTACACTATCTGCCTCATTTATTTCAGCCACATCCTGCTCATTATCCATTGGCTGAATGTTTTCACTTTCCTCTTTTACAACTGTGACCTCCTCATGCTGACCATCCTGCTGCTTGTCATTCTCCCTCACCTCAGCAGGCTCTTCTACTTTCATCTCTGTGTCATGTTTCTGCTCATCCTCTTCCTGTTCTTTTTCTGCATCACTATGCCCTGATCCTGAACCTATTTTTCCCTTTTCCTCCCCTACCTCCTCCATTTCTACATCATTGTGCTGATTACCTGTCTCCATCTCTTCCACCTGCTGAGCCACCTTACCCTCTTCCTGCTCCTTGTTCTGTTCTTCCTTCTTTTCTTCATTCTGCACCTCCTGATGTTCTTTTTCCTTCATAGATTGTCTTCTGGGCCTGGCCTCCATTTTGTTAATCTGCTCTGCAAATTCATTTCTCCTGCTTTCAAAGAGGGCTAGAGAATAAATGCATAAATAGTAGTTAAGATAATCTACAGACACTGAAGTCTATTTACCCTTTAACTATGAGATAGTAGGTTATCAAAACTGTTCAACACATAAATACTGCAACCTTGTTCTTTCTGAAGTAGCAAGCCATTCATGCATAACGAAAAAGACTGCTAGTTACCTTAAGAAAACAAAGCAAAGGGGAAAGTAAGCTGAGCTGAGTATTAGAACAGTAAAGCCTTAAATCTAAGCTAACAAAAACTTTTTTACTTCATTAAAATCAAACCAACCAACAATATATCAAAATAATACCTTAATGTCCTGGTATTTATCTATTAAGGTTATACTTTTTAAGGTAAACAAAAGACAGTAAAAATAAGCAAAAAGCTAGCTAGGTATTTAGAAAGCGTAATTATTGTAGGCTATCCTACAGGGTACTGGTGACAGACAGACAGGTGAGCTACATTCTCTTATACGCCAACCCCATAAAATGAAGAAAAGCTCCTAAGGAAAAAACCCCCAAACCAATATATTCTTTAGTTTAATAGAAAAAGAACAGTAGAACTACCATCAATTGGAGCATTTTAAACTGTTTTCCAAAAGAAAAATATAGTCATCCTGTGAAACAGAAATGAACACATTGAGGTAAAAAAAAATCATAACAAAGTTCCAATGCTATGCTTAAGAAAATACTTCTCAAATGCTTTGTAAACACCTGCAGTTCCTTGGGTCTTCACAGAATCTGCCTTTCAAAAATCAAGTTGCTGCATTTGGATACATCCGGGTACTAAAGCTAATACAAAGGACTGCTTTAAACACAACTCTGAAATTATGCATACACATCTTTTGACTTCTTGTAAGAGTACCAAATCCCATTTACTATAAAAATAAGTCAGTGAAAGAGTAATATCCACTTATGATGAACACCTGTGTAAGAATATAATTTGTCCTAAGCATGAAATTCATATATTTAAGCATAGACTTAAATTTGTGTGGCAAACAAAGGGAGGCGAGAACAAGAACAACCACTTACCATTCATCTTTTTCTGTGACTCTTCCATCAGCTTCTGCGTAGCAGGACACATTCTGCCAGGTATGTAGAATAAATGAGGTTTTGTCTTTGTTCTTATGTATTTAATGATTTTAGCGTTATGTTCATTCCATTCTTCTTGCTGAGAAATGGAAGAAAATAACCCTGAGATACACAAGAACAGTTTACACAAGAGAAAGATCATGAACAAAACAAAAACTCACCAACTGAGCAAGCTCAACCTTTTGCTCCAATAACCGCAGCTCTGTCTGTTTAGCACGTCTTTCTTCAAACAGTTCTCGCCTCTCATTTTCAACTTGCTTTCTCTCTTCCTCTGCCTGTACTTCAAGTTTTTGTTCAATTTCTTGTCGTCTCTTTTGCTAAAATAAATGAAATACCATCTTAATTTTTTTCCTACATCA
The DNA here is from genome assembly GCA_013400435.1 of Pycnonotus jocosus. Classification (NCBI taxonomy): domain Eukaryota; kingdom Metazoa; phylum Chordata; class Aves; order Passeriformes; family Pycnonotidae; genus Pycnonotus; species Pycnonotus jocosus. Next base: position 288,652 of record VWYP01024494.1, read on the forward strand.
AGAGAAAGTGTTCTAGTTTGGTCCACTTAAAATTTTTCAATTATTTACACCATTAAATGCATTTCTAAGAACACATTAGGAAGTACCTCCTAAACTACAGTTAATGGAAGAAAAGACTGTCACTGCCTGCAGGCACTTCATTTTTTGTTGGTTTAACTATATAGTTATGGGGCCCTGTGAATTTCTGTGTGTTTTACTATCTTTCAGTTTGGACTTAAATTTTCAATATAAGCTTCAAAAAGTTGAGGTTTTTTTTCCCTAATGGCAGAAAAATAAAAGGAATGTATTTGAGGCATCAGGGAAGTCAGGTAAATTGGGAGAGAAAGACATCAACTCCTCCAGAAAGAAATGAAGGACTGCAGACTAGTGTTTGTGACCAAGAATTAGATTGTGAACACTTCCAGTATATTAATTGTTAATTATATATATTACTACTATCCAGGAATGCTGTTTGTATGCCCTAGACTGCCATGTGCTCAGATTGTACAATATTTGTCAATAAAAAGATAGAATTTACCGCCTGGACAACAAAATAGCTGTGTTGTAAAACCCCTCAGGCCTCAACTTTGATTTATAGCAAGTGTATACATATGAATAATAAAAAGATCATATAGATTCTCAGAAAAATTTTGCAAGGAACAGTAACTCCTCAAAGTCTCTTTGTGCAAACACATACTGCTATAAATTAGACAGGGACTCCATGTTTCTAAACCATTCTGATAAATAGCTTTTTGTTCTAATGCAAGCAGGCAAAAGTGAACTTTGGTCTTATGTGACACAGGACAAGCTAGGTAAACCACCCAAATTCTGAATCTGAAAGTAATCAATACCAGCACTGTGAGTCATCTCTGCTGACACTATACAGAAAACATTTTAAGTATAAATCTTTCTATCTGCTTCAACTGGACTGCTGAAATTCAAACTTTCAAACACTGTTTTTAATCTAAGGTTATTAGTGTTAGCTGAATAACCCATTTAGTGCAACAGTAAACAAATACCATTGCCATCACAAATTAAAAGGGCATACTAGGAATAAAGTTACCTGTATCCCATATAAAAGTTTTTTGAAGTAATCACTGAGCTATGCAAAGCTTTTGCTTCAGTATAATCACATATTTAGTTATTAAAATCAGAAATTCTGGTTATCTCTACTGGAATAGGAAAGATATTTTTAAACAGATACCATAACCAAGCATAGATTTCTGTATACTTGGTTATAGTTTTAACATCTGGAACACACAAGGGTAGGCACTGCTTCAGCAATACTGCATCACTATTATTTCCAGAAATAGCCTATGACCTCTTAAATAGTTACCTGATTAAATTCCATTTAACATTGCCTTTTTGTTTCCACAAAGGTCAGAAATACGGTTACAAAGTCATAGTAAGAACCCCTTTCCTGCCCCCCACCCTCATTCCCCTGTATTAAGACAAACAAAAACCTACATGCACTCCCACCAATTTGCTGCCCCTGCAATCTACGCTGTAGAGAACTTTCATTCTTACTTGAAATAACTTAACCACACAATTTTCCTTTATTAGTTATAATCTGATAGAATTTAAAATAAGTACCCTTTCAGTAGCAATAGCAACTGTGGACTCTTGTTTAAATTTTTGAAGGGTGCCCATCAACAAGCCAAATATACGTCGATTCCTGAAATAAAACAAACCCACAACAAAAAGAAATTTGAGATTCAGTTCAAGCACTAAGATTTTAATTTGTATAAATAACCAGAGAGACTTTTCACCTCAAAGATATTTATTCAGCAACAGAAGACATACTGACTTGTGCCACCAGTCCAGGATATAATTTACAGTGACGTATCATTTTGCTTACAAGTAAGACACAGCTCTTATCCAAACACAGAACAGCTAACACTGGCAAAACTGGAAGCCTGCACATTTTTCATCTGGAAATAATAACACTAAGGCAATGTTTCAAAAAAATCTTAAAGCAGAGGGTACTGAAGAAAAAAGAGTCAAGTAAATACAGTGTGAGCTATCAATAAGGGAGCAAACTGAGTTTTCTAAAAAGCATACATGCCCCTCTCCACAATCTGCTTAGACCATTAAGGAGAAATGGAGACACAGGGGAGTGAAAGCTTATCTATCAGTTGCCCAACACTGAGACACTGCACTGTGGGATGAAACCATCCAACCAGGTGTTGTTTTGAGAAAAGTAAGTAAAATTCTTCAACAAATTCCCTTCTTCTGAGCAAGAACTAGTTTCTTGACTTTCTCCTTCAATTTCTTTTCATTCAATCCCAAATTAAATCTTTACAACATGATGCAGACTCTTTATTTGCCTTGAATCCTTACCTGATTAAGTCAGAAAGGAAATGCTACTGTCTTCCCTAAGTACCACTCTATTACAGTGGCACAAACCTCACATGGAAAGGTAAAGGTATATTAAATAGTACAAATAAGAACAGATAAAAAATTGAAAGTCAGAGATCAGTGAAAGTGCATTTGTACCAGAATGACATGCCAGAAGACACTGAGGAAAATCACGAGTTCAGTGGATGTAGTCCTCTTAAAGAACCTCCTTCCACCACAATTCATAGAGACTAATACTGGTTTTCTCATCTCCCTAGAGACTACTGAACTGAAAAGCAGTAAAAGTACAATTCTGAGGGAACAAACTTTTAGTGCCTGAAGCTCTAGGAAGTTCAGTAAGAATTTTGGAAGCCTCCCTGTGAAAGAAGCAATTAGAACCTAGTAATGGAAGCAAGAGCAGACTCTAAGTGGGGTTATAACTTAAGAAGCAAGCAAAGTGCCAGTTGATCTGTGTGGACTTATCAGAGAAGCTTTCTATAGCTCCTTATTCCAGTTCTAATTGTTCTTTTTATTTGAGGTGTACTTATTATTCCACCAAGTGACTTGCAGTCTGAAGTGGATGGGGTCTAAGAGGTCAAGCACAGTTGAAAATTTGAGTTTCCAACACCTCTTACCAATAGAGCTGCATTTCAGCTAGAATTTTAACAGCCCTGAGAAAAAGAAAATATAGGAAAAAAGGAATTATACATAGGAGGAATCTAAAAAGCAGTAGGCGAAATGAAGGCAAGTCTGTACACATAAGAAGTCAAAGTAATATGAGAAAAGAAACATGATGGAACTACTTCATTAAAAAAAACGAGACAGAGGGAGTGAGGAACCATACCCAAAACCCTCCTTCAACCAACAAAATAAATGATGAGCCAAGACAGCTGTAATAATCCAAAACATTAAGCAACCAATGAAGCTACAAATATTTCTGTCTTACTCAAATGATGTTAAAACAGCACTAGCAAACCTGTTCCTGCAGGTGGCCTGAAAAGTAGAATCTTTGTCAGTTAAGTGAACAATGCACATGTTGCTGCTTGTGAAGTATTTTCAGAGAATGCTTTTTAAATTAAATTTTACACCATAATGGTAACTCTTCAACATAATCTTTGATACACAACAGCTTGTGTTCAATACCTTTTAAATCTAAAGCTACTTTCTATGGTAGAACTCAAAAGTATCACATTAGTGTAAAAGACATTTCCACATACCTTTGCTTTCCCTTCTCATCCATATTTTGATCTTGTATAAGGTCTCGACGTGTTCGCTCTTTGGAGGTAGCAACAACAGAAGATGGCAACGCTGGCTACAACAGAGAAAAACAAAATGCTTTGTTCATCATGTTGCAGGTCAGTTTCTTCCTGCACAGCTCCATTTACTGTATATTACCTTTTTAATATCATCATCCTCTGCGTCGCTTTCTTGGCGTGATTCTCTTCTTGTCCGACGTTCTCCACCCAGCCTGAGGAAGAAAGTCAGTGGTCATTAGAGAACATGTATTTAGGAGAGAATCTCTTACAGCATGAAAAAAATACAAGCATGTCTAGTCAGAAGAACCAACACTTCAGTAAAAATCTCCCCATTGTGCCAACAACCAGTAANTCTTCCTGCACAGCTCCATTTACTGTATATTACCTTTTTAATATCATCATCCTCTGCGTCGCTTTCTTGGCGTGATTCTCTTCTTGTCCGACGTTCTCCACCCAGCCTGAGGAAGAAAGTCAGTGGTCATTAGAGAACATGTATTTAGGAGAGAATCTCTTACAGCATGAAAAAAATACAAGCATGTCTAGTCAGAAGAACCAACACTTCAGTAAAAATCTCCCCATTGTGCCAACAACCAGTAA
>VWYP01024494.1:298702-322631 GCA_013400435.1 Pycnonotus jocosus
TCAGGACCCTGGGCTGCCGGCGCCGCCTGAGTCCGCGGATTCTGCAGAGGCTTAAGGCGAGAGCCCCTTTCCCAGCGCTTCCCCGGCGGGTAGAACCAGGCCGGCCGGCACTGTTGGGATCCTGCGGGTGTCCGGGCCCGCCCGGAAGGGGCGGTGGCCCTGGCGATGGCGGACGAGGCGCTGTTCCTGCTGCTGCACGGCGAGATGGTGGCGGGGCTGTACCGCGCTGCCGAGCAGGGCGAAGGGGTGAGTGGGGCCGGGGCCGCCCCGGGGCCGTCCGGCAGCGGCCGGCGCTGACGCTGCGGCCGCGGCGCCTTGTGTCTTGCAGGAGAACGGGCGCTGCACCACCAAGCTGGAGAGCATGGGCTTCCGCGTCGGGCAGGGGCTCATCGAGAGGTGAGTCTCCGCCGGGCCTTGGCAGCCGCTGCTCGTTCTTAGGGTTTTTACCTCGCCGGTAAAGCACACCTGCCTGGGCAAAGCGTGGTGCTTTGGCTGGACAGAGAGTGCATTCCTCTTAACCATCAGTTGTTTTGGCATCTCATTCTCCTGGTGACCTGCGTTTGCATATCACGGGACACTTTTGTAGTGTGTTGTTTTCCTAGTGCTTCCCATCGTGAAAACCAGCCAGGGTACATGGTTAATTTTAATACTTACAGTTATATTTAATTCTACTTTGTGTAGACTTTTACATGTTTCCTGCGTCTGGTACGTTTTGTGACTTTATTCTTTTTTCTGATTTACTTCTTAGGCATAATTTTGTGATTGGCTGTTACTCTGTTTCGTTTTTGTGAAGTGCTCTCAGTCCTTGCGACTTCGCAGTTTGGGCCCTTTGGGGACCCGAGATGCAACTCCAGCACCCTCATTCCGAATTTCTTAAGTCATAGTTTTGTTGAATAAAGTGGTCCTTTAATGCCAGAGGAGGATAAAGAGAGAGAAATCTGAAATAAGCAAGAGAAAGAGGTCCCTTCTTGAAAATGGGAATAAATTTTACATGCTTGTTCCTATGTTAGAACTCTTTTGCCTATTTGAAGGACTTCTTCCAAGGAGCAGTATAGGTGTGAGCATTTTGTTTATCTTCTAATTAGATAATTTGTTGAAGATAAAGCTGATGGAGCACCTTCCACCTTTCTGTATGTCAACTATGTTTGATAATCATGAAATTAAAACAATTTATTCTGCTATCATATTGCAGATAGTAAGATAACACTGTTGCTCTGAAGTTAAAATACTTGATGAATGCACAATGAAGCTGGAATGATACTGTATGATGGTTGGAAAGCTAATTTTTATAATAACCTCAAAATTATGTTGTATAGTACCATTTAAATTATTTATATGTTTAATTATGTTTAATTGGTCAGGTTATGTGTACCGTCATTATTGATACATTTCTCACTTTTCTTTTAGATTTACAAAAGACACTGCCAGGTTCAAGGATGAATTAGATATTATGAAGTTCATTTGCAAAGATTTTTGGACAACGGTATTCAAAAAACAAATAGATAACCTAAGGACTAATCACCAGGTACTGATGCTGTAGATTAAGATTTAACTTGGCAAATCAGTGAGAGTTTTGAGTTGCTAGTGCATTTTTTGTTTTTCTTGGTCTAGAATTAGTTACCAGATAAGAAATCTAAAATGTTCCATATTTGTTTTGATTAAAAAGCATGTTTTTCAGTATTCATATTATCATGTAGCTTTAGAATACAATTTAATAATTGCCTATGATGTCTTTATCGCTGTTTGAAAGGACTAAGTGCTTTGAATTTTATATGCACTGTTGCAGTGTTACAGAAAGGACAGTAATGATTACAGCTAATTAACATTTAAATAAGAACTTTTAAATCTGTCTCATAATAAATGTTAGTAAAAAAATAGTGAAAAAGTGATGTTACTCTCTTAACATCTATTTAAATAGAATGGCTGCTGTGAAGTGATTTTATTACTTTGAAGAATGTTAAGAGTTTTCAGCAGTTGAGACAATTGTAATCTGTTGAAAATACTTGTATGAAAACCTTCTCAGATTTGCATGTTGGTGACATTGCACTGTGTCCATGTATTTTCCTATATCAACAGCCACAGTTCTTAAAACCAGATCAAAATAACTTAAGGAGCCATTTTACTAGAGTGAAAAAATCTTTTTTCTATTGAATGCCTTGGTTTTCATATGGCTATTTCCCCATTGTGTCAAGTTAGGAGAAAGAATTTGTACAAAGATTGTGCCAAACAAAATAGGTTTTGTTATTCAGTGATTTATCAAGTAATAACAGACAATTATTACTTTAGAAATCTGGGGTTTTAATTTAAAAAAGCTGCAGTATTGAGCTTAAGGCCTTAATTGTATATGCAGCCTTAATTTAAGTTCAAGGCTTATGAAATTCTAAAGTAGCACAGTCAGCAGCAAGGAAATTAAAATGGCAGGTGTAGATAAAGCTACACTGTGTTTATACTTAATTTATTAATATGTATATTGTTGCACAAAATTGTATTGTAGAAAATGCTAGACCTTTACTTTGATTGTCTGCTGGGTGTTGTTGCCTGTACTGCTATTAAGAAAAATATCTCCCACTGAATTTGAGAGTAAGAATAGAGATTGCAAAACCCAACGAAGATTGACATTTGAATGTAAGAATCAATATGCATTTGATATATTACCAAAGACTTTCTAGTATGGAACTATTTTTTCTGATCATTGAAAGGACTTTTCCAAGAAGAAATGGACATAAACATTTTTTAGGGTTAACCGATCATATTATTATCTAGGGGTTTTATTGTATACTCACAGTTAAATATATTTTCTTTTGATATTCTTTCTAAGTAAATAATACAATTTAAACTTAAATCACATATGCCTTAGTCTAAAATTTTATTTTTCAGCCTGAGATCATATATATTTTATCTAGAAATAAAATCCATTGACAGAAAATGTGGATTTTATATTACTGCAGATTTAACTAAACCTCTGTTTTTTCTTTTTAAACAGGGTATTTATGTCCTTCAAGACAATAAATTTCGTCTCTTGACACAGATGTCTGCAGGAAAGCAGTACTTAGAACATGCACCAAAGGTACCCTTCGATTTTATTGGTGGGGGGAGCAGTCTACCAGTCTGGTTTGAATTACCTTGATCTATTAATAACTCAGTATTTTGTAATTAAATAGATACAAACTTCTCTCTTTTTAGAAAGGCATTCTGTTTTAGAACAGTGGATTTGATTTCTAGTTCAAAAAATGGTCATGGTTGTTGTGAAACTTGCTGCTGTTACATTTGACTTATTGTGTGGTGAAAGCTTGTCTGCCACTACCTGCCACTGTCACACAAATGGGAAGCATGTGGTTTCAGAAACTTCTTTTAAAATTCCCAAAACAAATTTGCTATTTGTTATGTAAAACAAGCTTCTGAGATGATGTGAATGTTCAGAAAGGTCTTCCACCAGTTCAAAATAGTTTTGAGTGCAGATGCTGAGTTACAGTAATAGTTCAGGTAAAATCAGTCCCTCTGCAGAACCTATCACTGAGCATTTTGGTTCAGGTGGATTAAGAAATGGGATATTCAGTTCTATTTTATGGTTTCTTAATTCTTGATCTTAGTCCTCCCAATTGGCTACTGTCTGTGGTTTGGTTTTTTGGGTGGTTTGGTGTTTTTTTGTTTTTGGTTTGTTTGTTTTTGGGGTTTTTTGATTGTTTTTTTTTTTTTGTCTGGTGAAATGTTCTGTTTTGCAACACACATTTTAAATATCTGCAGGCCTTTGTATTCTATGGTATGGCCTGCACAAGAACACTGTCTTGGACTCTTTCTCCTTTGTTGACTTTAATACCAGTTGCTAATTTCAGCCAAGTCTTGGGAATTGTTTTAAGGATATTAAGTTCCTACAGGTTTAATGGAAAGTGATTCAAAATACTGCCTCTAATGAGAACAGTCTGTGTAGTGAGCTCCACTCTACCAAATATTGGAGCTTTCATCTATTAGAGACCTGACATCTATTAGAGACATGACAAAGTCTCTCCAAACCTCCATGGTTTTCTGTTGTCCAAGTATTAAGTTGTGTTCTTGAGTACTTAGTTTCAATCTTTGTCAACAAGCTTCACTGTTGATGCTCATTTAAGTGCAACTTTGTGTCTAGTATTTAGCATTCACCTGTGGATTAATCAGAGGTGGCCTATCAAATCTGGGAATAAAGAGTATCGTAACAGCTGAAGTTTCATCAATGCCTGCATGTAAGTAGTACTTTATTATTCAATTATTAGCTTATTTGGTAACTTTCCTGACTGACTGTGTTGCTGTTATACGCATTTTCCAAGGTGAGATTTGTTTGAAGCTGCTGGGCTATAGGAATCCATGTGAACTTCAGGATATGCCACTAAATCCTTTAGTATTGAGAAAATACTGACAGAGGATAAGCCTCCATGATGTTGAGTGGAAAGCAAAACTAAAAAGTTGTATTTACATTTAGAAGCATCAAATGTATAAGAATGTCTGTCCAGAAGGTTATTTGCACAAGTGGAGATCTTTATAGGAGTCATTAAGAATGTTAGTAAGTGAAGACCGTTGTGACCACATGAGCTGCCTAATTAAAAGTTTTCCACAGACTTAGCAAAAATTTTGGGTTTAGCTAACAAAACTGTGATGTGGGACATGGTCAACTTACAGAAAAAAAAGAGAAAAGCTGTTCAGTGTGGAATTAAAATTCAAACGCTAAATTTAAATAATGGCTCAACTGCTTACAATTAAACTGTAAGACTGACATGTTCCTTACTATTTCTTTGAATAAAATTTTGCAAGAAAATAATTACTCAGAGAAATAATTCTAATGCTAACAATGTGATATGACTCTGCTTTTCCTGCAGGTAAATTTCAGGTGATGATACAGAAGATGTAGAACACATTGAAATCTGGGTATTTACTTTACAAAGCCTTTGTATGTGGATTCAGTATCTTGGCTCAAGTCTTGTATATAATGTGTAAATTATAGCAGTGTGCAGCACAATTCCAAAATAGATAATAAATGTTCGTCAAATTAACACTATGGTTGTGTCTTGGTATGAAACTTATTCTGTACCAAAGTAGTAACATTCACATGGTAAAAACTGTGTACTCTACGTATTAAGCAAAACAATTACCAAAAGAGTCTGGAAGACCAGAGGCAGAGTTTGAGAACAGAGAAACAAGACTAAATTTGAGTGAGAAACAAATGTGTATTTTGTAGCCCAACTGCTACCTTTTCCCATTCACTCTGAACTGGGAGGCAGCAACTGCTTTTGTATTTCTTCCATGGAGCCCATTAGCATGTGAGCCAACAGCTCACACCTAAAGATGTTAGGTGGAGACCTTTGTGGGAATATAGATTGGGCAGTAGAAGACTTGTTTTAACATAGTTCATCAGTTTCTCCTGTCCCTAAAATTAGCAGCTGTTCCTTGTGTCAGAATGATTTATGCCTACAGGTCATCTATACTAGCCAAAGAAGAAAATTTATTCCTTATTGTTCATAAACTCAGTATTAATGTAACTTTTTAATTGCTAGCTACGGTTTACTTCTGTCATGTAGTACTCAAGAAGTAGTAATGTTTACATTTTACTGAAACAATTGTTTCAGTAACATGCTGGCTATAGCTGAACTGCTAAGCAGTGCTAAAGCTCAGGCATCAAAACTTGAAAAAACACATTCAGCCCTAACTCTGTAGATTTCTATAGTAAGAGTGCTGTTAAATAGCATGGAATGAGATAATCCACAATGCTTAAGAAAAGTCTTTAAAATCCTTTAGTTTTATTTAAAAAGTCTTCAATAAGTCTGTTAGAAAAAGAATAATAATTTGTAACGTAACCTCAGACTTCACCTAATAGCAGTGCCCACAGATTACTCAGATTGTAGAAATTTCTAACCAAGAATGTAGTTTACAAAGACAGGAGCTTGCGAGATGATGCTGGACACTTCAATTACCACTTTATGATGATGGTGGTGATGGTATTGGAGACATTGACAATCTCAGCTAAAACTCAGCTGAAGTAATTCACAGCTGTCTCAATTGCATTAGTTTGAGGGTGTTCTGAAGGGATTGTATAATGCTGCAAGTCTGAACAGTGCAGTGTCTTGCTGTTCACTCTGACAATACTGTTTGTACTGTGGCAATGCAAAATACTGGATGTTCTCAAAACAGCCTAGGAAGGCTCATCAGCCAGGTCCCGTTGATCGAAGTACCTAGGAATGAAGTGGGATATGGTAAGAAACCTGCAGTCAAGATATTCCTTACTTCAAATTGTCCAACCCATTGCTTTCTAGCGCATCTTTTAGTATTGCTATCATAATTATGGCTTCATGGTTCAGGGGGCTCATCTGAAGAAATGAAAAAGCTTACTTAACTCTTAGATATATCTTAAATCCTTTTAGCTAAGTATATTTGCTTCATTGGCCCAGGATACTTCTACTGACTTTCACTTTCAAAATGATTTAGGTTAGTACAAATAATCATGTTTATGCTGGACATAGATTACTGTTTTGGGTGTGTAAGTTGCATTACCTGCTAACTAAGCAGATTATCAAGTTCAGAGCTGATATTTGTTCTTCATTCTTGCTCTCCTGGAAAAGAGGTAAGTATTACAGCAATCCTTTTGTTACCTGTGTCAAATAGAGAAGCTGTTACATGCCATGTTATGTGTATTTCTAGTATTCTCTTCATTCTCAAGCAAACTTAGGACATGAAAAATTAATTATTAAGACTTCTGGAAAATGATCCTTGCTTGCTAAATTCACCAAGTTCTCTGCACAGCTATATTAAATCTTACCTCCAGTGCCCTGACTTCTGAACATCGTCTTGCCAGCTGTCGAATAAGGGAGTGAGCTTCAGGTAGCAAAGGTTTTTCAAGGCATGCCAACAGTGCATAAAGCCATCTACCCTGTGAGGATTCAAATAACAAAGTTTTAATTCTGAGCATTACCTTGAAGATTCAAGCAATTCATGTTATATAGAGCAGGACTGAAGTATACATCTCAAAACAAAACTGCATTTAAGTGCTATATGCCATAATTGAATTTTGAAAACCACATTAGACACTACATGGTAGAGAGTTCTGTGTCTCTAGATAGGATTCTTGTGAGCACTACTCCTGGGTTTCCTGGCATTTTTTGAATGCTGGCCAGGATAAAAATTATTACAGCTGCTGCTGTTGTAGACTGAAGGAAAGATTATTTTAGTAATATCTAAATATTATTACTTGGCAATTAAGTTTTAATTTCACAATATGTGAAAAAACATTCCTGAAGACTGAATGTATGAACTCAGATCTTTGTGGAATTAGTGGTTAGATCTGCTTTAAGATTTGCACCACTGTGAAAATACATCCTTTGAGTTTTACATCTCTGAATTCTTACAGACTTAATTTCTGGTACCAGTCTAACATCATAATTTAATCACAGTGTCTAGTGGCCTTCATTCTGGAACCTCACCTAAAAGTCAATGTGCACATTCTCTGCAACATACATACTGGTTATAAAGAAAAGTCTTCTACTGGAAAGAACAGAACCTTTTAAGTGGTCTTTGAGTGATTGAAAAAAATAGTGAAACTATGCTAATCATCATGTAATTTTTCATTGCTCTTTTGCTTTCTGGCACCGAAGGAGATGAGATGCATCTACCAAGGTCTTCTGTAGATATGGTGTCATTACACAGTTGGTCAGTCTAGCTGTGGCCAAACTCCATGCCAATGTAGCCTGTCAATCAGGAGTTCTTAGTAGGTTTGATTTGTCACCACATGAATGCAGCTAAGCTTTCTGGTCTGTGCTGCATGTGGAAAGATTAAATGTGTCTTTGCCAGCACACCAAAATTTGCCTCCAAACTAAATTGGAGGTGTTGGTAAATAGTGTGGAGCACCCTGATAGAACCGAAGCCACTGTGATCTCTCTCCTCTCCTAAACTCATCAAGCTTCGTGGCTTAAGTTAGTGGGGCAGGTGATACAAAGGGGAGGGAGTTTGGGCAGTACTTTTTATGTCTGTATCTGTTATGTATGGAAGGGGCTTCAGCTGATCTGTAAGCCCAAAGTGTAAGTTAGATGAAGAAGAAACTGATAACAGCCGTGTTTACCCTTGAAAGGGATTTCACCAAGGTCGTTGGCATGGAAACTGAGGAGCGAAGGTGAGGAAGATAAACACCTGCAGCTGGAAGAACTGTGCTTGGAAAAGTTTTGTGAATGTTGGTTGAAAACAGCGGTGGAGATTTTTTGTGCCAATGAACGTTGTGTTTATTTTCTGTGACCAATGAGTGGAGTGCAAACTTTGTTAAGTGGATAAAAGACAGCGTGCTAATAAACAGAAGCCTTCTGAAGATTCTACTGTGTCACTTTGTGTCTCGTGACCGTCACAACAGCGACATCTAGTGGCGCCGAACGTGACCTGATGGCTGTAGGAGCAAGGAACAGCCGAGGGGACGGGAACCCAGCGAAGCACAGAGCAGCGGGAGAAGCTGCTTGCTCCGGACCTGATTAATTTTGACACCTGGGGTACAGGTGAGCCGCTGGGGATATAATGGGAAATAATTTATCAAGTGAAGAAGAGATTGTTTTATCTACATGGAAAGCTTTGTTGAAAAGAAAAGGTATTAAGACTTCTGACTATGCCCTTTGTAGCATGTTATTGTGGGCAAAGTCACAAGATTTTGAGACTAATGCAAGTACTGCTTTTAGTGTTACAGCATGGACGGAAGTTGGGGAGACACTATGGGACATGGTATCTAAAGGGGACAAGGCAGCTGCAGATCTGGCTACTACTCGGAGATTGCTTTATGAGACATTAAAATAATGGAAAACAGAGCAGGATAAGAGAGAGCAGAAGGTGGAAAAAGGATCAGCAAGAAATTGAAGTTAATGGGGAGCAACAGAAAAGTGAGGTTCCACTTAAGAATGAGTTTTTTCCTGAATTAGAGCCTGCTGGAGGCTAGTTCTGCTGCGTTTTCTGCAGAGTCTACTGTTGTGAGAAACAAACAACAAATTGATACAATGCCTTTTGGTATCTGTCTCCAAAAAGCTACGTTAAGCCTCCTATGTACCCCCTCCCCTGTGCAGCAGCTACCTGAATTAAGTGCCAAGTCAAAATATGTTACTCCTGCACAGCAGTTAGCTGGAATGATTTCACAGGAGAAACAAATTGAAGAACAAGCTGAGCCATCTGCCCCCCCTGAACTGCATAAACAAATGAAATCATTAACATTGTATCCTCTACTGCCTAGCAGTGATAGTGAAGATGATGAAATGCCAGTGACCAAAAATTCTGAACTGGTGCATGGATCTGTTTGTGGCAAACCCAATAATAGATCTAAGCCTGCTGCTCCTTGGACTTCACCTCCTTGCCAAGCGACTGGCACCCTTCGACAGCCTCTACAATTTTGGAAGCATGTTAAAAAGAAAGCAACTGAAGTGGAGGACTGGGATTTATTAGAAAAAATAAGTCCACCAAAAATGTTGGAAATGCAGAGTGCTGATATGAATGCTGATTGTAATGAGCCTATGGCCTTTCCTGTTTTTAAAATAGCTCCTAATTCAGGACAAAATGATAGCCATCACATTTTTGTATGAAGTTTGTGCAACACCTCCAGGCAAAGGTAGCTAAATACGGTGTTCATTCTTCAGAAGTAATGCAATTAATTTGTGTTATTAATGCTTATGTGCTTGCTCTGTATGATATTATGCATCTTGCTAAAATTTTGTTTCAGCCAGTACAATATGGTGTATTTTAAAATATCTGGAGACAATTAGCTGAAAAAACAGCTTTGAATAACACGCAATTATGTCAGCAGGACCCCTCTCACACCGTAGGAGTTGACCCCTTGTTAGGCAATGGACCTTTTTCAAATCTGGATTTACAGGCAAGATGGGACCCTCTAATTTTGGCATAGGCTCAACAATTAGGTGTGAGTGCTTTAATTAAAACAATGGAAATGGCAGCTCCCAAACAGAGATATGTTACTATATAACAAGGGGCAAAGGAACCTTTTTTGCAATTTGTGGAAAAAGTTGCTGCAGCTATTGAGAAACAAGTAGATGATGAAAATTTGAGACAAATTCTATGCAAAAAATTGGCTAGAGATAATGCAAATGAGGACTGCCAAAAAACTATTGAGTCTTTGCCAGATCCCTCTTTAGCTGATATTGTAACTGCTTGTTCAAAGGTTGGCACAGTTGAGCATAAAATGTCTGCTTTGGCAGGACTCCTAAGGCCTCCACAAAAATGTTTTACTCGTGGAGAACAAGGGCACTTAAAGGCACAATGCCCACAAAACGAAAAACGAAAAGTAAAATCTAAGATAAATCCAGGCAATAAAGTGAATTGTAATCATTGTGGTAAATTGTGACATTATGCTAAATAATGTAGATCAAAATATCATGCAAATGGACTGCAATTACCGGGAAATGGGAAGAAGAACATGAAGGGGCATGGGGATACAAATCCCCCAACAACAACCACAAGCCCTTCCAACACTGCAGTGCTTTTCATTTGAGAACAATATTCAATGACTCTGCAGGGATTGATACCCCGACACAGTGACCCCTTTTCCAAGACAAATATGTAAAGTGCCTCTTGATGCCTATGGTCCCATAGGGCAGGGTTTGAGTGCCTTTTTAGCAGGGAGATGTAGTAGTACTACTCAAGGTATTAATGTACATTTAGGCCTTATTGATTCTGATTGATTGGGACAAAATCATGCTACGGTATTGGTCAGTGAACCTCCTATTATTATTCAAAAAGGAACTTGTATTGCTCAACTTGTCCCCTTCATCAGTTGTGTTCGGAATGCAGAGAATCGGAGTCGTGGCACAGGATGTTTTGGATCTACAGGAGCACCTCAGATATTTTGGACTCAAAAAGTGACAGATCAACACCTAGAAAAACAATGCATTGGCACTGCTAAGGGATTTCATCCAGAGACCATAACAAAAACGGGTTTGATGGACACAGGAGCAAATGTAACTATAATTTCACTTTTTTTTTTTGCCTCCATCATGGCCCCTCACTTAGACAGGTTTTTGGAGTCATTGGGTTAGGTGGTTCAACCGTAGGTAGTTTATCTGCTATTGTGATTAATGCAAAACATCCTGAAGGCCAACAAGCTAATATCAGGCCTTATGACACCAATGCCCCACATAATTTATGGGGACAAGACTGTTTATCCCAATGGAGTATCAAAATCACTATGGATTTTTAATAGGGGCCAGTGTGATGCAGGGCTTTAAACATCCAGTTGTAACCTTGACATGGTTGACAGATAAACCCGTGTGGGTTGATCAGTGGCCCCTCCCTACTGAAAAGCTTACTGCCCTGCGAGAATTAGTAACAGAACAACTGCAAGCTGGACATATCGAAGAATCATTTAGCCCATGGAATAACCCTGGTTTTGTGATAAAAAAGAAATCAGGAAAATGGAGACTTTTGCACAATTTACAGCAGACAAATGCTGTGATGGCCACAATGAGAGCTCGACAATTAGGCCTTCCAACACCCACAGTGATCCCACAGGGATAGGAAATAATTATTGACTTAAAAGATTGCTTTTTTACCATTCCAGTGACTGAACAAGGTAAGAAAAATTTGCTTTTATGTGCCCTCTTTAAATCATGCTGAACCTAACAAAAGATATAAATGTAAAGTTCTTCCTCAAGGAATGCGAAATTCTCCGACTATTTCTCAATGGTTTGTGGTGCAGGCCTTATTACAGGTGTGAGAGCAATTTAGTAATTGTTATTGCTATCATTATATGGATGATATCTTGTTGGCATCTGAAAATAGACAACAATTATCAGCTCTTGAATAATATGCTGTAACAAATTTGAAAACTTTTGGTTTAGTTATTGCCCCAGAGAATGTACAGAAACAGAGGCCTTGGAAATATTTGGGGTTGATAATAACCAATACTCAGATTGTGCCTCAACCTGTAAAATTAGACATTGAAGTTAAAACTGTTACTGATGTATAGAAATTGATTGATGCAATAGCTTGGATTAGGTCATACTTAGGGATAACTAATCATCAAATGTAACCTTTGTTTAAATTTTTGTCAGGGATCACTTCCTCTACTGATGAGAGACATTTGATTGCTGCAGCAAAAAATGTCATAGAAGAAGTTGAATTATCTTTGATATGCAAATTTGTTAACAGGATAGATACTTCTGTTGGTGTGCAATTATTTATTTTAAAAGATCATGAAATACCATGTGAAATATTGTGTCAATGGAATGATGATGGGGAAGATAAATTGCATATTTTAGAATGGATATTTTTTTCTTTCAGATCCCCAAAAAACAGCTCCAGGACTTTATGAGCTTTTTGCAGACATCATTATCAAAGGTTGCAGACTTTGTCATGAAATCTTAGGCCATGATCTTGTAACTATTGTGATATCTGTACAACAATGGTATTTTGAATGATGTTTTCAAAATAATAATGAATTGCAATCTGGTTTATCTTATTTTACAGGCCAAATAACATATCATTTACCTTCTCATCCTATTTTGACTTTGACTAGGAATATTCCTTTCCAGGGGAAACAAATTTGTTCTCTTGTTCCAGTGGAAGATATAACAGTTTTAACAGATGGATCAGGGAAAACTGGAAAGGCTCCTGTAGCCTGGAAAAAGGATGATCATTGGGAATACGAAGTGATGATTCAACAAGGGTCTCCTCAATTGTTTGAACTTTGTGCTGTACTTTTGGCATTTACTTTATTTTCTAATCCTGTAAATGTAGTTACTGATGCTGTTTATGTTGCTAATTTAAACATATAAATCAAGCTGTGTTATATAATATAAAGAAGAAACCATTATTTGTCATGTTGCTGAAATTATGGACTGCCATTTCTAATCAAAAACATTCCTATTTTATTATGCATATTTGTAGTCATACATCACTACCTGGATTTTTTGTTGAAGGCAATGCTTATGTGGATTCCCTTGTGGCTGCTATGGAAGCCAAAATGGTACTTAATGTGTTACAGCAAGCTGTTTTATCTCATCAATTTTTTCACCAAGGTGCTCAGGCATTACAGTAACAATTTAAGTTATCACACAGTGAAGCAAAATCAATTATTTCTTCTTGTCCTGATTGTCATATGACTTGTATTTCACAATATTATGGTACCAACCCTAGAGGTTTACTCCCTTTGAAAGAATGGCAAACTGACGTTACAAAAATGCCTGAATTTGGTCATTTAAAGTAT
Organism: Pycnonotus jocosus; assembly: GCA_013400435.1. Lineage (NCBI taxonomy): Eukaryota > Metazoa > Chordata > Aves > Passeriformes > Pycnonotidae > Pycnonotus > Pycnonotus jocosus. The sequence continues at coordinate 311,902 of VWYP01024494.1, forward strand.
GTTCATGTTACAACTGATACTTTTTCTCATGCCATGGTTGCATCAGCATTTGCAGGTGAAAAAATTTGGGATGTTATTCATCATTTTTGCCATACCTTTTCTATTTTAGGTGTTCCATCACATATAAAAATGGATAATGGCCCAGCATATATTTCACAAAAACTATAAGTGTTTTTCTGTGCTTGGGGTGTTGATCATTCTACTGGTATTCCCCATACTCCAACAGGTCAAGCAATTATTGAACGTGCTCATGGTGTTTTGAAGTGCCAGGTTCAAAAACAAAAAGGGGGAATGCAAAGGGAGCCACCTCAAGTGAGATTAGATGAAGCTGTTTATGTGTTAAACTTTTTGCATCCTTTACCTTACTCACAATTGTCTGCTGTACTTTATAATTTTTCTTCTTCAAATTCTGAACATCTAAATTTTCACAAAAATGTTAAGGTATGGGTTAAGCAATAACCAGTTTAATTACTGGAATGTGGACTGGCCCAGTGGAACTGATAACGTGGGGAAAGGGATATGCCTGTGTTTTGACAGAGAATGGCCCTCACTGGGGTTCTGCTTGTTGTGTTAAGCCTTACCTGGAGTACACAGGAAGGAACAGGATGGATGGTCCCACAACTGAAGCAGAATGTGTGAGTGATACTGGCCATCAGGTGGATTGAAGCATGGACCCTCAAAGAACATGTTGTCAAGATGGTAATTCAGGGCAAAGCAAATGGGGACATTGACTCATGCTGAAAACCCAAATTCAAATTGGTGGATGTTACCTTTACTTTAGTTCTTTGTACTTCTCTACACAGAGGCTGGCAGCACTGAGTAATGTGTCTTGTACCATTTCCCTTTACATAGCACTTACTGTCCCAGAATAGAGGAGATTAATGTACCTAGGGAAGAAGTGTTGCCTTTGTGTAAGGGTGTAGAATTAGTAGCTAAAACTCCACACCTTAAACAACTACGTAAGTTGTCTATTATGATAGCAGCAGCCAGTTGTAAAGTTAAGTGGATGCTACTTAGTTCTAATTGGTGACTGGAGAGATGACTTGGTCTCTTAGACACAAAAATGTAACTCTGTGTAGAGAAAAATTCATCTAACTAAAAGTGAAGGTATCACTCTGCCATGAATGTGTCATTAAGGGACTGCAGGATCTGTAAGAGCATCTGAAAATCCATTTTCTACGTGCCTTGTTGGTGTATTTTTTTTTTACTGTTGGTGCATGGTTATGGATGTCAGGATTTTGAGGGCATGTGTTGTACGGGCTTGTCAGATCACAGTGGGTCAGTTCACAGGAGCATTCTAGATTTGAAGGAAGGATTTGGTCAGTTGCACGTGGATGAAGGATGGGAATGATTGAATGGTTTTCTTGCAAGCTGGGATGTTGTTGAATCGTTTGGGATATTGTTGGAAGCTGGATTGTTAGTTTTGGTGGTGGTTGTAATCATTGTTTTGTGTCTCACCTGTCTGCTTGGATTTTTGTAAAGGGCCCTGCAAAACCCCTTAACAGTAGAGTTTGTTGTTCAAATACAAAAAGGGGGAATTGTGGAAGGGGCTTCAGCTGGTCTGTAAGCCCAAAGTGTAAGTTAGCTGAAGAAGAAGCTGATAACAGCTGTGTTTACCCTTGAAAGGGATTTCACCAAGGTCGTTGGCATGGAAGCTGAGGAGAGAAGGAGATGGAGATAAACACCTGCAGCTGGAAGAACTGTGCTTGGAAAAGTTTTGTGAATGTTGGTTGAAAACAGTGGTGGAGATTTTTTGTGCCAATGAACATTGTGTTTATTTTCTGTGACCAAGGACTGGAGTGTAAACGTTAAGTGTATAATAGACAGCATGCTGTGATAATAACAGAAGCCTTCTGAAGATTCTACTGTGTCACTTTGTGTGTCATGACCATCATAACAGTGACAGTTGTGTTTTATAATTTCAGCCTTCCAAAAACAACTGTGAATACTCATTTAGTATCTAATCAAGAAAGTTTTGAAAGTAACAGTATGATACAACCATCTAGAGAACTCTTTAGAAAATTAAAATAATGTAATAGAAAACGACAAACAATTTGTTTAATGCATTCATGTCCAAGTAGTTAGAATAAATTAAAAATTACCAGTTCTGGAGTAAATTTTTTCTCTCCAAACCAGCTTATCAGGTATTCTAAGACACTGGTTACTGTTGCCTTCAAAAGAGGAACAGAAAGAGACAATACAGTATCTGCAATGTTTTGTTTTGCTGCTCTTCTACCTGAAGCATTTTATTATATAAAAAGCATTTCTACTCCACAGTATTTATTCCAGGTTGAAGTTACATGTAACAGTAAAGTAAGTGGTAAAGTATCGCTTTTTGGAAAGAACTTTGTATGAAATGAAGTGATTTTCTGTGTTAATGAAAAGTTACCCATATGTAGCTACAGATTAGAAAAGAGGCATCACACTGACTGATTGGTTGGTTGTGTATAATGGCAAGTGAGAAATGTAGTAAAGGAAAGATAAGTGGGATTCTTCTAGCCTTGCAAGGTACATAAAAGTTCACAATCAAATTGAAGGACTGCACTTATAACACTAAATGAGAAGTTTAAAAACATTGTAAAGCACCTATTGGGATATTCAGAAATTCAAACATTAAATTTGCTGTTGAGAAACTACAACAACAAGATACTTTTAGAACTAGTTATGAAAAATCTTTGCTTGTAAAGTTATTTGTAGCTGAATGTGAGATAATGAATACATATTTTCCTTCTGAGTGTACAATGAATAGAATTTGTAATAAAGAACTGCCCACTCTAGGCAAAGAAAAATAGATAAGCCTTCTTCAACAGACATGAAAAATAATGATTTAGGCAATGTCACTATATGGTTCTAAGAGGTAGGCTTACCTGATTCATCCTGCTTACAATACTTAGCAAAGGGGGAAAGCCCACCTGAAAAAACAAGCAAGTTGGAAAATGCAAACATTATCACAAACATTTTCTAATTTAGAACATACTAAAATTTTAATTTGATGTTCAGACACTTATAGTGATTTAAAAGTCTGTTCTGAGCTTTGAAATTTATTAAAAAAATATCTTCAAGAAAGTTGAAGGTCCAGTGAAGTATCAGAGCACCTTGCTTCTACTGTTACTTGTTGAAGTTTTGTTTTTCCAAAATGATGCAGTAAAGAACATGTTTGTAGGGTATCATATATGAGGAGAGTAACCACATACCACTATGCAACAAAACACTGAAGCAGGCTATGAAGAAAGCTTCCATTCTATTCAGTGAGAACTAAGTTATGACTTTAGCTGATAAATGAACTCTTCAAATTTTGACTGAAGACACAGACTTATTTTTTGCTTCACTTAGTTTCTGCATAAAAATAATGTACACTGGAACTTTCTAGGCTCACCAGAGCCTACTTTCTACTTGGCACTAAGTGTTAATAAATAGTAGGATTGTTTCTGGGGGACGCTAGTCTAGAAAACAGCTGCTGAAAATTAAATAGAAGTCTTATACTCACCTTCAAGTAATCAATTCCTAAATTTTCATTATCAGAGAGTGCATCTATTTCTGAGTATACTCTTTCACCGAGGCAGAACTTCTTCCAGCCTTCTTCATCCTCTGATTTTGGCTGAAGTAAATAAAAATAAATGAAAACTCTGTAATACTGTTATCTTGAAGACACTGGAGAAAAAACTTGATAATACTCATAAATTGTTGCATGCAGCTATAAACCAAGATTAACTGTGAATTCAATAACTGGGAAAACAAACCACAGAGCGCTGTTATGGATTCTACTCACCATAGTAACATTGCTGTCCAAATGTTGTGACCGCCAGTGATTCCTGTGCTTGTTCAGGCTCTGAGTAATTAAAACAAAGTCAAATCCCAGTTTAACTCTGCAGTTATTTTATCCTAGTCACAACGGCTCTTTGTTATTCTTAAAATGTATGAAAAGTGTATTTTATGACTTTATATAAATTAGTAGATATATAACCAGCACAACTGGCTAAATATTTCCCAGGCCTCTTGGCAGAAATGTAATTAAAATGCTCATGCTGGGATTTTGGAAGTAATGTTAAAGCTGAAGGCATTTTGAAGTCTATCACATAAGGTTAAGCTGAAGTAGCAAGCTTTAATAGTCTTCTAGACTTTTCTTGTTAGAACAATCTTTAAAAAAAACCCACTTTGATTTAATCCAAAAGCACACATAAAGCCAATATCCTGTTTCCAACAGTTGCCTGTATCTGTATCAGAGGTCTACAGAATTTTTTGAAAGAAGGCAAGTGTGGTTTCTTAGCGTATCTCTTCTACCTGAATCCTATATAAAACAAATTGGCCTGCTTAACAGTTACTTGTAGAGAGCTGTAAATGTTTTGTAGCACAAGAAACTTGTCTCCTACTCCAAATGTTACTGTAACTGTATAAAAGATCACTAAAAATGCTCTAAGTAATAGCAGCTGATGCAGTGGTTTCTGTGAATTCTGATGCTCTTTTTTGGTTTTAAATACTTTTTAGGATAGTCTCATATTTTAGTGTTAATTCTGGTACAGATAAGAAGACAATTGATTTGAGCACAAAAGAAATACCTATACAGTGAATAAGCCTTTAGATGCCAGTCTCAGTTCTGCTAAAACCTTAGATTATGCCTAATACACAGGATGCAATGTGATCCCTTGCAGAAACAGGAGTAGCTCAGTTACTGTTTACAGTGTAGATGCAGTGGTACAGATCTCCTCCTTCACTAAATTTTCCTCCCTGAAAAAACCATGGTACATGAACTGATGCAGAGCTCAGTGCTAGAGCGGCTCCTAGTTGGTCACACCTCAGTACTTGAGGTACGCCTACAATGCAGCATCAATGCACTGTAAACATGCTCTCTGCAGCACTGGAGTCACAAATGTCCTCTACCTACATCTTTATTATATTTTCCATTTCACCCTGTTTGAACTGTGCATAGAGAACAGTAGAATCATAGAAAGATTTGGGATGGAAGGGACCTTCACAGGCCATCTAGTCCAACCCCTCTTCCATGGGCAGGGACATCTTCAACTAGATCAGGCTCAGAGACCCATCCAACCCGACCTTCAGTGTTTTGAGGGATAGGGTATCCATCCCTCTCTAGGCAACCTGTGCCAGCGCTTCACCACCCTCATTGTAAAAAAAATTCTTCTTTATAGCTAATCTAAATCAACCCTCCTTCAGTTTAAAACTTTAGTAAGGCTTAGCTGAACTTAGAACCTTTACCCTTTGAGACTGCTTAATTTTCTGTTCTTGTTGTGTAATTTCAAGCAGGGTGCAAGTGTATCAAGAAAAATTAAAATCTGTGCTAACTCTACAACTTTACAAATATTTTTTACCAAATCAGTATTTCTCCTCATAATGGGTTGCCACCTCTGTCAACAGGTTCTTAAATGGACTGTATGAATGGACTTCTTGAATCTCCTGATGGGTTAGAATCCACTTGGTTCTTAGTTAATGTTGAGTTCTGCAGAACGTTTCCTGCAAGCAGTATGTTTTAATATAACTGCATAACATCATTGGGGTTTTTGTCCTTCCTCAACTACCTCATATCATTTAATCGAAATATGGACATATTTTTGTTGAAGGAGAATTTCTTAAACGTGACTCTCAAGAGTTTCATCAAGAGGTTTAAGAGCCACATAGTATATGTATGCTCAATTAGCTTTCAAGAACTTGAAACACTTGCCTAGAAACATCTATCCGGCTACAAAATCACAACATTTCTATACTAGATACAAAGTTATCCTCTGCAAAGCACAGGTATTTCCTATCTAGATGGTGGAAGACCCCTCACAGACTATCTTGTACCTGACGAACAGCTGAGAAATTGGCCACTTGCTGCTGCTGCCACTTGAGTGTTGGAGAGTATCCCTCAGGAGCAGGCTGGCATCCAGAAATCTGAGAAAACACTGGCAATAATTACAATGTAAAGAGAGCTTTATAAGAAGAATCCTTAAGAACAAGAGAATCAGTAAATATTTACTGCTGGGTAAACAATATCCTTTAAATCTTCATCTAAGAAAGGGAATTTCATGATCACATCCAAGGCTGAGCTAAGATTTTGGTTTAGACAAAATATCTTTTGTTTGACTCTTCTCCTATGTACATAAGAAGGAAAACTAAGTGTTCAAAATGTATTGTCAAAGAATTACTTAAGGTCTTCCTTTCAGCAATTGTTCTGCTCTAATCTCCCTGCTCATAAAAAGCAGGATGCTGTTTCCTTATCTGAGACACATATTATCGATCTTAGGCATTCCACCTGTCAAAATAGTAAGTTGAAGAAGACAGAAGACCATAAAACCATCTAGGAAATTAAGTCTGACAGTTAAATACATGCAACCTCTTTAAAGATTAGCATGAAAGAGTTATTAAACAAAATCTTTCTACAAATCTTTAAGAATGTCACTACACACAGATGAGACAGATGAAGAGAACGGCTACAGAAGGTACAAGGTCATGTCAGTATCAGCAACTTTCTTTGAGAAACCTAGTAGTGAAATCTCAGATTATATCACTGTCACTGGAGAAAGTCAAACTATTTGAAAGTAGATTAGAAATCAAGCTGGTGGGGCAATGCAACAACAGAAAAATCTGCTTCAACAGTAAGGAAAAGTTCCAATAAAATATTCCTTCCAAAAGGAAAGAAGTGGTGCTAGAATTTCATCTAACTTTAGTAAAGCTTAGGTGCACTTACTTATGCTAGATATGGACTTAAACCCAAAGATAGATATGGATATATTTTTCTTCTAAAATTTATCCATGTTTTATGATTAAATAATTGTAAAATTTAATGCAGTATTTTATTTCCTCAGACAGTAAAACAATCTGCTGTGTATCAAATAGTATGGGCTTTATCAATTTAATCAGTTAGAAAGACTGCTGTTACCCAGCAGTTGAGCAGGGGTTTCTTCAGATATAGACATTTAATTCTGTAGATGCTTTTAGAATCTAGCAGTGCTATTTAGTTATGCCACTGACCCCCCAGAATTAATACAATCATTATAGTAATATCTTTCCCCTTTTTCTTCCCCCCTCTCAAAACGTGTAAAAACTCTCAAACTTACTGAAATGTTTACTGTCGGTTTCTTCTTCAATTTTCTGGGATCTATTTGTGCCACGACCACATCAGGACATCGAGCTGCTTCAATCCTACAAAACAATCAAGTAGGCTGCATTTTTTCTTCTCTGTAACAGGTGAATATATATCGGATGTCTTTGAAATACTCATAAAATCTCGGAGGGACCAATCAAGATCGTGTTTCTCGAACTCTTTCAGGCCTGGTTCTGTGACCACTGCCCTGGGGAACCTGTTCCAGTGCTCAACCACCCTCTGGGTGAAGAACCTTTTCCTGATATCCAGCCTAAACCTCCCCTGACATGGTTTCACGTCGTTTGCTCGAGTCCTGTCGCCGCTCACGAGAGGGAAGGTATCGGCACCTGCCCCTCCTGCAGGTGTGTAAAACACCGACAATGCCGGCCAAGGGCAGCACCGCACGGCCGCCCTGGCGCGCCCCGACACGAAACTCAGCCCGGGCATCACCGGCTGCCGCGCCGCTCTCCGGGGAAGCGACGGGCCGGCCCCGGCTCGTCCGACCCACCACTCACTGGACGCGCTTCAGATACTCCTGGGGCGTCCTGGGAGGCACGGTGGGGTCGAAGTCCTCGGCCAGGTCACAGTCGCCCACCGGCAGCAGCCGCGGCATCAGCTCCTCCATGCCCGGCTCCATGGCCGCAGCGCCCGGCGGCACAGCCCGCCCGGCTGCCTCGGCTCTCGCGAGAGCGGCGGGGCGGGGGCGCGCNAAATATGGCCAAAGAGCAGTGGCAGAAAGGGTTTACCAATTCACTACCCATCAAACCAGGCCTATTTTTGTGCTGAATAGGTGTAAACCTTTAATAACTTCTTTCATTAGGCCCTGTGCCATTATTCTAATACACTGTAGTTTTTGAGCTTTAAGGTTCCTAAAGCTCACCCATTAGTACCCATCTTATTTTACCTGTGAACACCTAGTATTCATAATATTTGTCCCCTCCTTGAAATGCTTTGAGATCTGTGGTTGAAGTCAGTTACATAGACATTAACGATTACAAATTTACACAGAGTTCCCTTTCTGGAAGGGTCAATGCCTGAGTTGTTGCTGTATAAGTTTTTCTGAAGACTATAATGTGGGAGCACCCACATGCCAGAAAGCAAGGGGCATGTTTTCCCAGGTAAGATAAAAAGAAGAAGGATGATCCTATAATTATTTACAGTGTATTATGAAATTCCCGTTACACAAAATGTAACTATTAATTCTGAATACAAAGTACACAAAATGTAACTATTAGTTCCGCATGCAAAGTCTACTTAGATCTAATATTTCAGAGTAGTTTTAGATACTTCTGACATAAGTTTTTTAAAAAAGCTTTTTTAAAAAATCTCCTGCAAGACTGTATTTCAGTAGTTCTAAATAACCATCTACCTTAACTCCTCCTCTCCAATGGCTTTTGTTTGTTTTAAGGTGTTTCCAAAAGCACCTACGTGTACCAGGGAGTTTTATTACTGAAACCCGGATCTCACGTCCTAGTTGAGCAACAATTGTAGTCACCACTAGAAATAAAACCTGCTTAGTTAAGCCTGCAGTGATAATTTTGGAAAGACCGACTGATGATCAAGATAAAAACTTTGGTGAGTCCAGCTATATAAATTTAATATCTAATACTTTAGTAATAGTCGCAACTTATATTTCCTATTTGTTGTAAAGTCCAGAACTATGAACAGAAAGAGAATGCACATATATAAATACACTTTAAATATAGTTTCTATCTTTAGGTTACTTTTCCATTGATACTTTTTAAACAAAGCAACATACTTTTAAATATTACAGATAGTCTTCCACAGTAAGAAAATTGTTCCTAACATGTCTTACCAACAATGCTGATGCAATGGCTAGCAAATATGACTCAGTGGTGAAAGAGGAAAATGAAACTGGAGACATATATAATTCTCCTCAACTGCTTAGGTATTAAGGAAGAGTACTTTTCCAAAGAAAGGATGAGCTGCATTAAGGGATGTGCCCTATTGGGGAAAACCAAAAAAAGTAACATATAAATTCTGCATTATGAAAAATTAAAACGCTTTCAATCTACATTCTAGATATGAAGATGGGGAGCTAACAAAATATTTTCTTACAATGAATAAATAAGTTTATATCTGTTTTCTACTTTTTTCTTTCTCTTTGATTTTCTCCGAGGTTCACACCATCATAACAGCTGCAAGACTAAGTTTAGAGCATTGCATTGAGTTATTATGTAATGAAATTGAATTGTGCTGAATAGTGCTGAATTAAAAATACTGAATATCTTTTATTTGTAGTGAACTTTCAGAGTAGTATACTTTCCTGTTTTCCCTTCTTGCCCTTTGAGTGTCTTTAAATGTCAACTGCCTCTTTTACTTATAGAGTTCATCCTGCAGTTTAGACTTCGGGACTTGCCTCTTTTTTAGGTAATTTTCTGAAAATGTTTCACAAGATATTTGTATACCTTTGAAATTACAACACTGAGTCACTTTCTGTGTGTCTGTTTGAAATTCGAAGTGTTTTGGGGTTTGGGGGCTGGTCTTTTTTTTCTTTTTTCTTTTGAGTTCAGAGTGAGGTTGTTACATGTCATTGGCAAGCTCCTGCTTAATATTTCCATAAATGGCAGTGAGATTTGTGGATGAGGAAATTTAAAATCCCTCCTGTAAATTCTGCTGTTGTTTACCTGTTCATGTTTTTAGAATGAAGAGAACTGGTAAACCATACTGGAGATAGTAATGGCAAAGAAATTCTATCGTAATCACATTTGACATATAAGAAAAGAGGATAAAGTTGTTTTACTCATTTCTATTTGCTTGATGATCACAGAATGTTTTCTGAATTGCAATGAAGGAGGGAGGATATGGTAGTCAGTTAGCAGAATGTTTTTCAGTCCTCCCCCATGGATGGATCAGTTGCACTAAGACATCTCAGAAAAGACAGAGGTTACTGTTCTGGCCTTTCATGACAGGCTTGTTAAAAACAATTCCTGAAACTGAAGAGTCACTATAACGGATTTGGGGATAAAAAGCTGACCACACTAACAAAAAACTCAGACAAACACATACAGTAGTGGCTGTGTAATAATTACCGTAGATAGTAAACAAACGTATTAAATATTTGTAAATAAGAGATAAAGGATTGTTTCAGGCTAAAACCCCAGGAATATAATTTCAATATATTTTTTCGCTCAGGCACTCAGAAGAAACATGTAAACAATCTTCCAGATTAAAAAGTTGCCCTAAGTACACGTGATGGAAGATGCGAACAAGCAGGGTGAGCTCAAGGACTCCCAGAAGCCCGACTGTTTCGGTCCCGAGGAATCCCGTGCTAGACAGAGCAGCGCAACCACCGGCGGGGCCGCGGGCAGCCCCGGTACTCGCGGGCACAGGCGCTGCCGGCGGGGAGAGAAGGCAAAACTGTCCCCGGTGGCTGGGATGCCTTTTTTCCTGAATGGATTTGGGATCGAGATGCAGACCACCGACCTTCAGAAGAAAGCCGAACAGGGCAGCGAACACATACGCGAGCAGGAACTGTCAAGGCGGCCAAGCGACAGTCACAGCTGTGGGATGGCTGAGCCCGGAGAGACCCGCGGGCTGCCCCGGGGGCGGGGGAGCGGCGGAGCTCAGCCCGCCCCCGCTCTCTGCCCCTTGACGTGGCGCGCCCATCAGCCATGTTGCTGCGTCG
>VWYP01024494.1:322807-418291 GCA_013400435.1 Pycnonotus jocosus
GGGAGCGCCCGCCCGGCCGGGGCTGTGAGAGCGGCCCCCAGCAGCCCCCAGCTCGGCCGCGGCTGCCGGCGCTCGGGTAGGGCCGGCGGGGCACGGCCTTTCCACAACCGGGGGTAAAGGGCGGCACTCTCCGGCAGCGCCTGTGGTGCTCCTGTCCCGGAGCTCTGCTATACCTACGCCGCTGTGCCACTGATCGGGGTGCCTTGCAGTGTAGGTGAAGCTACAAGAAATGCAGGTCCTGCTGCATTTGATTATGTGTTGATTTTTTAATGTAGGTGGGTTGTCATATACCGTGGTTGTTTAAAAAAACCCTTTCGGTGAGAGGTCTGGGAGAGCATATTTGGAGGATGACTGCGTTGAGTGGTGAAAATGTCAGCAATTTGCTTTGGATAACTATTTAAACCATTCTGCTCGTGTATTTTGTTTCCTTCTTAGAACTGAAGTGGATTTTTATCTGTTATGTGATATGGACATAAAAATTAATTAAGGGTTTATTATTAATCTCTTTAACCAGGTTGTTAGTGCCTAATAAACTGAGAGAATAGATGTGTTGTAAGAAAAGTGTGCAGTGAACTGTACTCATTTAGTGGTAGTTAAACACATGGTGCTATGTGGGACTTTGATCTATCTGTGCTGGAACTCTTACAATACTGTAGAGAAAAATGTTTTGATTTTGTTTGTTTACGCATGCAAGGATTAGGGAACATTATTTCGGGGATATTCTGTATTGCAACACATTTATCTGTGAGATGTAAACGTTTAAAGGTGCTGATAGTCAACCAGTGACTCTCAATACAATTCAAGTGTGGCTTCTTTTGTGACACACAGTTGAGATTGTCATGGTGCTGGGTTGTGAGGTACATTCAGCCTTAGCAGTGGGAAGGAGGAAGCAAGCCAGAAAGAATGTCTGTTTTTTCTGGATATCCTAATCTGCAGCAAAGTGGGAACTGCTGCTGTTCAGCTGTTCTGAAAATCCCTTCTTTGACGTTTTTTGGGGTGGACAGTGTGTATTTTGTGGCATTCAGGTGTCCAAAATTTGGTGTGTAGCCTGTAGGCCAGGAGGCTTTGCTGTTCTTGTATAATGCAAAACATCTCCACACCTATCTCAGAAAATGTGTCTGCGTAGCTGTAACAATGGTACTGAATGTAACTTGTCAGACTAAGAGTTCCACATTTGATGAATGATAAAGTAGGTAAGCATTATTGGCTCTTGAATAGAAGAAAAGGTAGAGGAGAATTTGATTGTTAGTCACTTTTGCCTTCTGAATAGGAAATCCATACTTAATAGAAAATAACAGTATTTAACTCAGTAAATCCAACAAATGGTTTATGTATCCATGTGCATGTGATTAGTCACTGCACACTGATGTTTGTACATTGCCCTTTAAGGAGCAATAACTGAGTAGTAATATCCGTGTACAGCCATTTCAAACATAGCTAGAGTAAAATGTGGAGAAAGCACTTGAAGTCCAGGACAGAAAGTGTGACATGTTGCAGTGTTTGGAGCTGGATTTGGTGAATCTATAGCTGCTGCCAGTGAATGGCTGAAATAGCCTCAAGTTGCAATTTTCTGTCTTCTCAGGGAATAATTTTTAAATGGAGAGATTATCCAGTTTGTGGTTATAGTGCAGATAGTTCAGATGTGCAGATTCTTGCTTTAAAACCCCAGTTTACAGAGATAATGTTCCTTCAACTTTTTTACAAAACATGGATGGATTTTGATTTATTAGGAGAGAAATTTCTTAAATTCTATATCCTCTTCAAATGCCAATCTGTTCTTTCCTCTCCTAGCTGAGTTAATTTCTGTCTCTGCTTTCTCTGTAGCAATTACAACTTCCAGATATTCTTTCTTTTGCTCAGTTTTGTCCCTTGCCCAATGGCTTTGCAGAAATTTGAGTAAAAGCAATGGTGCAAACGCTCTTATGCACAAAGTCCGCCTTGCTCCCTGGGTTTTAATTGCCATGATGTGTTTAGATAGGAGCAGATTTGCTCCTAATATCAGTAAGATGTGACCATTAAAATATTGGCAGTTTTTTCCTAAGGATATTAACTGTGAAATGCGGCACTTCCCTTTGCTTTATGTATTTTGTTAATCTGTTTTCTTAAAAGTTACCATTAGAATAAAAGCATTAAGTTAGGCTATAATTTAAAATAACTTGAAAAGTTTTTAGCTGTCACAGAAACTAAAGATCCAATGCCATTATAATTTTGATAGAGGTAGGTTTTGATAAACTGAGAGTTTTTGTGAGTCTCCTGTAATGTATGTAAGGTCAGAACTAAGAATGTCAGTGTGCTTGTGAGAATTCCTGATTTAAATACCAATTCAGAAGGGCTCTAGCATTTCTAATAGCTCTTCATTAACTTTATACAGTATAAGTTGAACCCTAGGAGTATTTCTACTTCCTCTTAGGTGGTTCATGTAGGCTTTTACAGTAAATCCTTAATAGTTAGGCAGTGTGAGTTTAGATATCCTAGTTCCTGGAAAAAACTGTGCTATATGTACTATAAAGGGTACTGTGTAGCATGCAGCAGATAGTCAGGAACAGTGTGTATATAGCTGAGGAGTTTGGGATTAGAGGGAGGGAGTGCTCCTTGCTGACTCTGCCAGATGTTCACAGGTACCTGTTGAGCTTTTCCGATGTGCCTGTGCTCCCCAGTCCTCCAGCTTCCGAGTAATCATAGCAGAACATTTTGAAAGCCTTAAGTCAATGGCCAAAATGGTAAATCTGAATTCAAGGAAGTGTTGAAAAGTGCTTCTTGGTACGTAATGTATTGGAATATGAGACTTGTATTTCTTGCAAAGTTAATTCCTAGTTTTGCTGTAGGAATGTACTCTTGTGGAATGTCATGTTGTTATTCCTTTATGTTATAAAGGTTAATATGGTTAGAAACTCAAAAAGTTTTATACAGCAGTATTTTATTTCCCCATAGAATTCTGCACATTGCTTTTAGGATTTAAGAGGTTCTACTCAGTGTTTTATTGACTGTCATTCAGTTACAGTATTTCAATGTGTGAGTGTCATTCAGCATTTAGAAGTTAAAAGTCTTTGCATGTCAACATTCTGCTGACGGTTATCTTTTGATTTTAGTGTTAAAGGGAGAAGGTGGCCATGACAACCTTCCTGGAATTCATCCAGCAGAATGAAGACAGAGATGGAGTTAGATTCAGCTGGAATGTTTGGCCTTCAAGTCGTCTTGAAGCTACAAGAATGGTAGTCCCGGTGGCTGCCCTCTTCACGCCACTGAAGGAACGGCCGGACTTGCCTCCTATTCAGTATGAGCCAGTGTTGTGCAGTAGGACCACATGCCGAGCTGTTCTGAATCCCTTATGGTAAACTTCATGTGTATTATTGTTCCAGTGCTTTGCTCTAGAATCTTGAGAACAATGCTAGCTGAACTGTGTGAAAGATCTGGCGTATGGAAGCTCAAGTACTGCTCACGTCATTATACAGCACAGACTTACAGGCCTTAGAAGGTTCTGCACATAGATTTGCATATGTAACATATTTACTGAAAACATAGCTTTCATTTAATGAGTCGTTTCAATGTACTTAGTATTGATTAGGTGTGGTTTTTTTCTGCAACTACACATCTTAGAATGTTAGTATACTCCTGCATTTTTGCCTCTAGACTTGGGTAAAAAGTTACAATACTGTATCTTTTGAACTTTTGGATTCTGATGTAGTTTTAATTTCCAGGTGAAATAAACTACATTTATTAATGACATTAGTTCATTTGTGGACCAAAGCAGGTTATCTGTTTTAGTTTACCAAACAGAAGATGATAGATAGATAACATCAGAAGTAGGCATGAAAGAGGGTAGAAAGCAATTGAAGCTTAAGGGTGATATTGGCATAAGCTCAAATGATTGTGGACTAGTCATGGGTAAGTTTGGTTTGGAAGCAGAGGAGGTGTTTCATATGTCATTCCTGTCATAGAAGTATGGAAAAGAAGCAGGATGATTTCTAGGTTGGAGTTTGATAGGCATGGGAAGGGTCCTGATTGACAGAGATTAGACATGATGTGAGAGAACCTGTAGAACAAAATTTAATGTTCTGAATGACTTGTCCCTGCTTGAGAGAAAAGACAGCTTCAAAGCAGACATAAAATTGTGTGTCAGTATTAAGCAGCCACAGTGGCTGATTATATGAGGAGTTAGGCTTAGTCGAAGTTAACTTTTTCAGAAGCATTATCTTCTAGTGAGGGATGGAAGAAAAACAATGAAAAGACAAAGTTGTAAAGGTTCAGACAGATGCTGACGTTACAGCGAACTGTGTACATTTTTCCTGTGTTGGATGTGCAAGCAATGACTGGATTTTTTTTCCTCTGAAAGGGTGGTTAGAGATTTAATCTGAGGAGACTTTAGAAGCCTGTGTTACACTTTAGGCTAGGTAATTTGCAACCCCTATTACTGGTAAGGGTAACTAGATGGCAATAGATCCGTGTTTTGTTTACAGCGTGCTGGGACTTACCTGAAGATTTAATGATATTTTAAAAAGATTTTTGCTCTAGTAGACAGGAGAAGATATAATAGCAGGAAGTGTACATTGAGAACTGTTAAGGTGACTTTCCCTCAAGATGTGATTAGGACTTTAAGACATCTCATGGCATGAAGATAGAATTTGCATTTTTTTAAACTGTCTGAATACTAATAAAAATGTAGACAAAAGGATGTAGACTTGTCATTTGAAAGCAGTATTGTTTTTGTTGTAGAGATAGCTGTCATGTTGGAACCTGTTTTTTAGGGCATAATGTATATTCAGGCTAGTCCTGCACTGACAGCTAGTAGATAGAGGCAGAAAAAGATGAAAAATTCAAAGGGAGAGTTAAAAAGATTTGCTAAAACTGTGGAGAAAGGCTCTAATATAGGTGCTGAGTCTGTATTTTTAAATTTCTTATTTGCATCTTTTTCCTGAAGACCATTCCTTCTCCCTAAACACAATAATTTACCTGATACATCTGTGTAAGGCTTCACTTATTTTCAGTTTGTAATGTGGGTATTTAGGAGAAAGTATATTAGAAAGAAGCTTTTTCAAAATCAAGTGTTTTTTAAAGTCTCAAAGACACATATTCTAGGAACAGTGGAGGAAAATTAATTGTTCATGCTATATAAACTTTTCCTTTTGTATTTTTATAGCCAAGTGGATTATCGAGCAAAACTCTGGGCTTGCAACTTTTGCTATCAGAGAAACCAGGTAAGAAAATGAAACATTCAGCACATGGAAAATATTTTTACAAGGTGAAATGAAGACCTTGATTTTTCAAATTATAGTTGCAAACTGAAATTGACAGCAAGAACAGGAGTGTGCAATTGTATCTTCAGACATTGCACTGAGATTTTTTCATAATAGCAATAGTGAATATATGTTGAAAAAAGTCTGGGTTTTTTTTTTCCTTTGTAGAAATTGTAATCTTTTATTTATATTTAATTTCTATGTTTTTATTTGCAGTTTCCTCCTACTTATGCTGGCATATCTGAAATGAATCAGCCAGCTGAACTTTTGCCTCAATTCTCCAGCATTGAATATGTAGTACAGGTAAAATTAAATAGAATTTTGAACATCTGTTGCCTTGCAATATACAAAAAGAACAAATTTCAATTTTAGTTCTTTACTGTATTTTAGTGACTGTGAGTATTTATGAGCTTATTAATAGATTAAACATTGATGCCATCAGTCAGAAAAGGAAAGTATTTTATAAGAGCTTATTAGGATAACTAATAGGACTGGTTTAAAAAGAGAAAGAGTTCTCCTCTAAAGGTTATACTTCTATTAGGTCTCTTTCTTTACAGTGTTTAATTTGTGTTTGTGTCAGGATGCTGCTTACCTCTGTGGCTTGCTGAAGTAATTTCAGTTCAGATTTGACTGTTCATTCACCTCTCATTAATAATTCGAATTTAAGTTTGTATTTGAATGATGAGTAGTTAGTTCTAGTGCTGTCTGGTTTAGAGACAACAGCTAATACATATTCAATTCAGGTGTTTGAATTTTAATATTCATCCTTTTTCAGGATAGAGGTTACTTGAATAGAATTAAACAATGGACCTAACCCTCTAAATTGCAAACATTTCCAAACACAAATTTTTAACTTTCAAATTAATTTTTGAGGGTTAAAATTTTTAAGACCTCATTGAGACAAATCATAATCTGAATCCTCACTGAAGTCTTAAAAATTTTAATGAAAGGAAGAGTGAATACTGAACAGAATCTGTACTTTTTGTCAACTCTTGTAATGCAAAGTAAATGGAATGTTTGCTCATAGTACAACAAAAGTAGTTTAGATAGGATAAAAAAGTACTGATGATCTCTAGAGTAAAATTAGGAGGTGAAATGCTGTGGACTGTCATGAGGCTAGAATATTTTATAATTCTGAATATAACTGTTGTGTTCACTTGGAGCGATAAAAGCTCATTGTGTATTAAAAGATCTATATAATTGGCTCATGCTTCAAAATTACCTGATATCCTGAAAGAATTTTTTCTTTTCTTCTGTAGTAACCATTTCCTTTTTGTACAGATTTCACTTTGGTAGGGGTTTTTTTCTGGATCCTGATTATTAATTGAGAGAGAGTTAAATTAGATGGAACATTGACATTACTGGTATGATTAAAATTAAGTAAGATGTATCTTACTTGCTAATTTTTGATCCTTTAGATATTGCAAGACTTGTTTTTCATATGATTCTAATTTTGTTTCTCAAAGCGTGGTCCTCAGATGCCGTTGATATTTCTTTATGTTGTGGATACATGCATGGAAGATGAGGACTTGCAAGCTCTGAAGGAATCCATGCAAATGTCCCTTAGTCTCCTGCCACCAACAGCATTAGTGGGTCTCATTACCTTTGGCCGAATGGTGCAAGTTCATGAGCTTGGCTGTGAAGGAATTTCCAAAAGTTATGTCTTCAGAGGAACAAAGGACCTCACTGCAAAACAGCTTCAGGTAACGAACAGAAGCAAGCAAAAAGAAATCATTAAGGTGCTAATGGTGAAATACTCTGTAAACAAATTTTGTAATAAAATCTTACTTATTTGACTACAGGAAATGCTGGGGCTTACAAAAGTAGCTGTTGCACAAGTCGGTCGGGGTCCTCAAGTGCAGCAGCCACCACCTTCTAACAGGTAACCTGCTTTAGACATCTTAAAATATGTACCTTGACTCCACTGATATACTGGAAAACCTAGGTTTCGTGACCATTGAAACAATAAACTGACAGCCAAACTTCTTGGTCAGGCATAAATTTACTAGTAGACTGTTCTTTCCTACAGTTTGTACTGGGAAGAATTGACTCAATGGGTAATAGTAATATTATATGGACGATTTTTGGAAGTGCTCTGAGAGCCATGTTATAGATACATAAATAATAATAATGATGCTACTATTGATTGGTGTGCTGGAAAGTAATAGATGCTTTAGTGCCCCTTATGTGGATATCCAGTTGTGCTCTCCCTTTTTCTCTCTCTACTATTGCTCTTCCCTCCCCTTTGGTCTCTCATTTGGAAATTGCAGGCTGGTGTTTGATTATCCTGTGTATTTCACTATGACATAGAAGAAATTTATGAAATGACTGAAAGACAGTTTTGCTGTCTCTGCCCTCCAAAATTAGCTGCATATGTAGACTGCTTGCAGCAGCACGAAAGAGATCTTACCATGTTAATTTTTCTCCTGATCTTTGATTGTCACTGAAGTAGGGAAACATGTTTATTTTTGAAATTCATAGGACATCACCTGCTGTGTTCTTTTGGCTAGGTAGGGTTCTTTCTGCATAGTGGCGGTATGTCTAAGTCTGCAAGTTTCAGTTTTGCAAACTCTTTGCTGAACATCTTAAGCTGAATGTATATGTAGTAATTCCAAACTGCTTTTTTTTGATGAAGCTGAGACACTGGTCTGAATTCAGGCCAGAACCTAGAATTAGACTTCTCAAATATATATCTAATATATTGCTAGTGAGCAATTGATAAATTTTTTATTTAATAATTTAAATCTAAACTACTTCCATGTATTTGTTTCCAGATTTTTGCAGCCTGTGCAGAAGATTGATATGAATCTTACAGATCTTTTGGGTGAACTGCAACGGGATCCTTGGCCTGTTCCGCAAGGAAAACGGCCCTTACGTTCTTCTGGAGTGGCCCTATCTATAGCTGTCGGACTTCTTGAGGTAAAAGCTTTAACTACAGCTGTGCTAAACATAGATAAGTTTCTTGCAGAAAAGCTGCCACAATCAATATGTAAAAACCTTACTAATTGATGTGTATTAGATTTGTAGGATGATTCTGATGTGTATCATTCCTTACATGCATAGAATTTCATAGACATTTACATATTTTAATAAGGCAAAATTGAGACTTTGAATTACTGGCAGATTTAACTTCTGCAAGTGAAAAAATGCATTTATTGTTACAATCCTATCAGTGTGATAAATACCCATATGTCTATTTCTCTTGTTCAGTTTGTAGCAGAACTCAATGGTTGTAATTGTCTTTTATTTCCTGCAGTGCACTTTCCCTAATACTGGTGCACGCATCATGATGTTCATTGGAGGACCAGCTACGCAGGGACCTGGCATGGTTGTAGGGGATGAGTTGAAGTTACCTATAAGATCATGGCATGACATTGAAAAAGACAATGCAAAATATGTTAAAAAGGGTACTAAGGTAAGAGATGATTATGTGATTTTATACATATTCCCAGTAAGTAAATATTTAAATTGCTGGGCACTGTAAAATCTTGTTAGTAATAGCAAATGTATAAAGAGGTGAGAATTGTGTGGTTTTGTTTACCTGGCTCTGAACAGTGGTATGTCTCAAGAATTTCTTCAGAAATTTCAGTATATTGAGTTAGGACTTGTCTAGTTCACATTGAAGTTCTTTCGAGTGTTTCTCTGGTTTAATTCAGAAAAAAATTTATATGGCCTAGTGGTATATCTAGTGTTGTAAGGCTGGTGCTTCCAAGACAGGTGCTCAAAACTGTCTCAGCAGGGGAAGGATTAGGCTGTAGAGTTTAGTCATATCTAATTTAATTTTAAATGTACATTTGGGTTGCTGAACTGCATCCAAAACCTGTTGAATTCATCTTGACTAATTATGATGGGAGCTTAAACAATTAGCTCAGTTGCAGGCATCTCTCATTGTAGACACTTGAGATTAGAATAGTAAATTCAGTTCTGTGCTGGATCTAGTACTAAATGCAAAGTTTAGAAGGAAGAAGATCAAACTAATTTTCCAGTTTAAATAGCAACCACTGTTCATGTTAGTAGTAGTCAGACGCTCAGCTGATCAGAAAAAGAACTTCAAGTTTTGAAAATTCCAGTCTTACTAACTTTGGGAAAAAATATTTTTATGTGAATAAATCTGATAATGTTTTAGAAAAATTTTGTGAGTTTAGGATTTAATGCGAAGACAAGGAGAGTTCACATTGTAAATTGTTATGAATTGTATTTTCATCTTGGATTTAGCATTTTGAAGCCCTGGCTAATCGAGCTGCAACAAACGGTCATGTTATTGACATATATGCATGTGCATTGGATCAGACTGGTCTGCTGGAGATGAAGTGTTGTCCCAACTACACTGGGTATGTGTCTGTTTGTTTTTAGTAGTACATGAAGATCTAGTTATAAGTTGTTTAACAGGAAGCACTTGCAAAGAATGTTGTGCTATTAAAAAAAAAAAAAAAAAGATAAACAGACTGATAAACCATGGTGGTTACATTTGTACTGGAATTTTGGAATATCTTGGATTTAATCAGAAGCAGGTTTTCTTTTAAAGAGGACTGTTTTCTTTTAATGTGATCTTTTTGATGCTTGAATAACATGGATATCTTTTAAACAGACAATTTGCCAGATACCCAGATGTGCTATTTCTGTTTTTCCATGTGTATCTGTGTAAGTGGCAGGTTTCAGTAAAGATAAGGACCTGTCCTTGTTTTTCTTCAGAAACAAGACACTGGTGGTGCAAAACCCTCTGTTATTCGTTCTGTCTTGTTTATGCCATTCCTTTATATATTGTTGTTTATAGGTTCAGCTAGTGGTTTAGATGATTATAAGGTACAGCTCCTGAGTTTCAGGCCAGCTTGGGTGTGCTAATCACTGCTTCTCTTCAGAGCTGTGTGTATAGCCTTAGCTTGGGAGCTTTCACTGTGCAGGATATTTATATTTAAATTTGATTTTACCTGTATATTTGACAGACACCTATTCCTTTTCTGCATCCAGTTCAAGTTGTGGTTTTGTTTATACTGTTTTGCTCTTTCTGTCTGCTCCTGTGACTCACCCTATTTCTGTAGCCTTAATGTATATAGTTTGTTTATTTCTTATACAGCTCTTCTATTTTGGTTTTGGTTACATCCTCCATACAGGGGGCAATTTCTGATTCTATCCAGTCTATTTTCTTCTATTTTTGAGTATCCACCTGGAAACTTCTTTTGGGTGTAATGTTTGACCTATTGACATATTTTACTAAAAGGTTTCAATTAACATTTTTTGATGACTGAAAATAATATCTCCCCTTATTATTTTCTAAAGGCAGGGTATGATATATCATGACAAGTGGCAACTGTTGCAGTTACATCCACAGAATGTTGCTAAGCATAAAAATAAATCATGCTTCTTGAGCATAGATTTAACCCTGAAATAATGAACAAACTATACAAAATACTGTTGTTTGGAATAATAAATATTAGAAGTAAACTGACTTTGTGTGACAGGATCTTGAGACATCCTTAGTGTTGAAAGTCCAGTATAGTATTTTCCCAGTGGAAGCTTTTGTTACATAACATAATGACTTTAAGATGCATAGGGCAAGAAATTAACTTAAAACTTTAATCCTTAACATTGTAGCAAGGTACTAATTTGCTACAAATTAGTAGTCTATTTTAAGAAGGTAAAAATGTGTCTCACAGTGAATTGTCTTTAGTGTTAGTCTTTAATAAAAGTGAGCTATATAAATAATCTGTTTTAACTCACGGGTTTTGCTCGTTTGTTTTCTTGTTGTCTAGAGGCTACATGGTAATGGGAGACTCTTTCAATACATCATTGTTCAAACAAACTTTTCAGAGAGTATTCACTAAAGATATGCAAGGACAATTTAAAATGGGATTTGGTGGCACATTAGAGATAAAGGTAAGCATACAAAAATACAGTCTGTTACTGAAACAATGGAATAGGATGGCTATGAACTGTGGGATCTTTGCCCTTTTAAGGAATTTTTAGGAACATGCTTAACAGATGTATTAAGTTTGGCCTGTACATAGCTGTGTACATAGTCCTAGGTATCTTTCTGCAGTTCTGGGATTCTGTAAATGTGAGTTAGGCATAATGGTAGTTTCTTCTCACCTTGCATTCAGTGGCAGCTTAAAGAGAGACTAAAGCAAAATAAATATTTTCATTAGAAACTCAAACTGTGAGCTTAGATTTTGGTATCAGTGGTTTCTTGGTTTTAGGTAGGTCAGTTTCTCTGTGTAGTCCAGGACAGATTTTCTTTCATTTATATCCTTACCAGAATCAATTCTGGCATTTTAACAATGTTGTTTTTTGCCTCCACCATTGTGAGAAGCTTAGGGGTGAATATGCTGTAGATTCAGGCACTGGCTTCCTTGATCTGTATTGTAGAAGAATATGAGACTATTTTCGTTTTTTTGGTAAAATTCCGTTTAAATTTTTACTACTAGGACACATAGTTGAACCCTCTTTTTTTCATATACATATTCACGTGAATTTTGTTGAAAGATTCTGGAAAATGTAAAAAGGGAGCCCCAGTTCTAGAGGGATGTTCAGATAACTTCAAAGAGGAAAGTGACATTGGAAGAATGTAAACTGGATCTAAATATGTTTAGGACATAGAGTATAAATTACTTATCAGGTGTTTGTAGGCTTATCTTACTAGTCTTCAGTTTTAATCTTATCTTTGACATTTTAATCCTTTCATTAGAAAGGAAATATTACCCCATATACTTTATAGGCTCCTATGTTTATAAATCAGGCAGCTTTTCTCCATGTTTGAATTTATGTTCAGACTGTTGATATGTACTAATTGGTATAGCAAAAAAACATGATAAGTGTAGAAACTGAGCAGGTGAAAAGTGTCTCCAAATGTATCAAGCATTATTATAACCTTTCCTAAAGTTATCAGTAATGTAGTGTGCCTTGAGGTTTTAATTATCTAATGATAAAATGAGACTGAATTCTTTAGCATGGCATGTTAATGTGTGTTTTTATTTGAAATATGAAGACTTCAAGAGAAGTAAAGATTTCTGGAGCGATTGGACCCTGTGTCTCTCTCAACTCTAAGGGACCTTGTGTCTCAGAAAATGTAAGTAAACTTCACTGAAAATGAAGGTAATATCCTACTGTGGAAAAGTAGGATTTAAGATTTCTGGATTTGAAGAGAAGCTGAAACTTCCATGAATGGAACAAAGTGTTCACTTTTTACTGATTTTTAAATTAAATACATTTTTAAATACAGTGAGGCTCACATTCATTACTAGGTCAGATTCAATTGTATTACAACTTGCAGATTCCTTATTACTTGTTTAGATTAGTCCACTTGTTTAGATTTGGTTGCTTTAAAATTATTTTACAAAAGTTATATGATGATGTAGCAGAAACCAAGTAGAAAGTGAGTTAGCATGCTTTATTGTTAAAATCAGAGCTGTGTCCTTTTATCCAAAGTGAACCATGAAAATACTTTTTTTTTTAGAAAGAATTGACAGAACAGGAGGACACTAGACTTTGGAAACTTTCCTTTTATATGAACTCTGTCTTTCCATTTCTGTAGCTGTTTCACCAAATTCACATTTGATTGATGGAATGAAAGATCCAGCTATTGTAGGCTCCTGAAGTAATACCTTTAAATTATATTAGACTTAAATAATTTATCACGTATTTTCTTATCAGATAATATTATTAACTTTTGTTTGCCCATAAAAAAGCAACTCCTGCAAGTGACCAAAATGTCTTACATTTGAGAAGTCTTACTTTTGTTCCTAGCAATCTGCATAATAGAGCACTTCTCACTATGAAAATACTCACAAATGGCCTACTTTATTCAAGCACTTTTATTCCTTAAATTTTCCTTGTATTTATGATTGCATCTTTGTGAATATAAAAATTTCAATATAACCAGCATTTTTTGTTGGTGATCTGGTACAGATTTTTCTCATTTCATTGCCTGAAGGGATTGCATATATTGCAATAAAAGTTAAAAACCCCAAAAATAAATTAAAGCTACATCTCCTTATTTAAGCTACATATCTATTTCATGGGAGGTAATAGGAAATTCAGTTGTGAGATTGTCAGTTGCTTTGCAGGTATGTCATGATTAATTTATATTCCAAACCCCTTTTTGTTGAAATTATTTGAGTTAAAATTTCAATATGAATAAAATGAAAGTGCATGCTGCTCATTTCAGTGGTAACTGACAATTCCTCTAGCCATAGTGCTTTCAAGTGAATACAGGCACAGTGGCAATATTGCCAGCATAGTTTTTCTTAAATGTTTTATTTGGTTTCACTGTGTCTGTTATGGATGGTGGATTACTTCAATTGGTTTTGCTGTATATTCTTGTTGCTTTGAGGCCAAAAAGGAATCATCAGTTGAAATACGTTGCTATATGTGTACATTTACCTTGTTAGTAAGGTAACACAGACAAGGGATTGTGTAACTAAATAAAATATAGTGTGTAAGCTATTACTTAAAGTTTTACTGCTGCACCTTAGAAGAATCCTTCCACTTACATGTGCTTTTTGCCTCTGCTTAAGCGAAGTTTGGTACTTTTTCGTGTTTCTGACTTGCTTTTTCAATCTTTTTCTAATGTCAGCTCTTGATCTTTCTAGTGTATTGATTATTGAAAACAACCACCTCTTTTTTTATTATTCCTACATCCAGCACTGCAGTTGCTTTCCAGGGGTGTTTATCTGAGAAGGTGACAGAGTGAGCAGGGAGAGAGCTTTACGAGAGTAGTTGCAAACAGTTACCTGTAATGTCTAGATGCTGTATTTCACAAACCAGGAAATACTTCTGGTTAATAAAAGTATTACAAAATCTTTCTGCAGGAGATTGGAACAGGAGGCACTTGTCAGTGGAAGATTTGTGGTCTTAATCCTACTACAACACTTGCACTGTACTTTGAGGTGGTAAACCAGGTAATGAATATTAGTCTACTTGTCTACTCAACAGAGTCATCCTACTTTCTATGACTGCTTGTATTTTCGTGTGATTCCCCCAAGCACATTAGCAGGGATAAAACGATCTTGCCATTTTGTGTTGTCAAAGTTTAGAGGTGAACACTAACTGCTTAATGATGGGCAAATCTTCTTGTATCTGATTATGAGCACTAAAGAACTCCACAAATTTTGATTAGAGTTCATAATCTCTAACTCCAATTTTTTATTTCAGTGTGGTACTTATTGAATGTATTTTAATTGCATTACATGAAAATGCTGTAATTTTTATATTTAAAAGTGCTTCTTAATATTTATCTGATGTTTTAGTTACAAGGTAGTTACTACATAGTGTTAGATTTTAATTTATTGCTCAGTATTTGCGCAAAGGTTGGTTTTATTGAAATGTATAAAGGGCAAATATTCTGGTTTCCTGTTTCCCTGAGGAATTACTAAAAAAGAGGCTGAAAACATGAGGAACAAGTGTGGTACTCATTCTCATACCATTTCTTATTCCAAGAAGCAGCTCAGGAACTGAGCTAACTGTAGTTTCTGTATATTTAGTATGCTGTATTTCATAGTTTGTTATCTGTGGAAAGGTTTGAAAACTTGAACTTACCTTAGCCAGGTTTTGATTTTACTTCTTGCATATTTATGTTGGGTTCATTTTATTCGTAGCTCTAAAACTGGCCTAATTATTGTGTGTAATAATTGATTTCAACTATTATGTCATACGGTGTTCAAATAAAATGTGGTGAAAACAGGAATAGCAAGGTCCTTTGGAAAATGTTGTCTCTGTATGGGCATGTATAAGGGCAGAACATTGGCTGCTTTAAGGATAGCTGGTGAAGCCAGAACTGCTTCTAACATCCCTTAACAATCTCCAAGTTGAGTTGATTATCTGTGTTTAGAAAAGGCACATAACAAAAGCACCAGACAATGCATTAATATATAACTTGGGCTGCCTATTGCAAAGAATGCTATGATTTTCTAGTAATTAGTTATTTTTTATTAGTTATTTTCAAATTATATTCTAAAACTTTGAGATTCATTTTTTCCTTCCTTCTCTACCTAGCACAATGCTCCCATTCCTCAAGGAGGACGTGGTGCAATCCAATTTGTGACTCAGTACCAGCATTCCAGTGGACAGAGACGTATCAGAGTGACCACAGTTGCCAGAAAGTATGTTTTTCACTTGTCATGAATAATTTTTGAGAAGTCAGTGTGTGTGTGTGTATATATATTTGTATGTATATATGCCTTTTACTTTGTACATTTTGTAAGCAGTCTCTTGTTTGAGAGAGTTTCCTCTTTCGTTCTGTGGACCGTTTTTTCTCTTGAGAGATTTTCTATGAGTGGTTGTATAATGTTATTATAGGAGTGCTCTGAAGAAAGCCAAGTGACTTTAGTCAAAGGGGAAGCTCTGAGTGAAATTCTGTGGCCTAAACTGAGGATGTGTTTGGAATTAGGGAATGGCAAAAATCACTTCATAACTTAACTTGAGAATGCTAACTGCAGTTCAGAGGGACTTAACTACCTGATATTCCATGTATAACCTTTACCTGCAGCTTCCTTGATTCAATATACTTCACAATTTTAGGAAATTACGTTTAATATTTTGAAAACATTTTCAGTGTCCAGTAACATTTGTTTACTCTAAGATGAAGGAGATCATTGCTTGGTTAATTCGATGGAAAAATCATTTTGTTGGAAAAAGCATTGCCCTAGCTGTTGAAAAGACTATGTTGTTAACTTAATTAGTTGAATTAGTCGAATCCTGGTGACTGATGAAAGGTCTAATTAATAGCTTACTCTGTAAATTAAAAAGAACTGGCAAAGTGCACAAGAAAATTTCTTATGTGGGAATATGTGATTAGATTAGTGGATGGTGTTTTCTGTAACAACCTTTCATCATTAATTAAAAAAAAAAAGCTGTTCTATTAGTGATCTAATATTTTATTTCACTCGTTGCATGGCATCTGTACAGAGAAGGAACATTTCTAATTAAAGAACAGTTAACTGGGAGGCTGCTTATTTAATCTACCCAGTAGATTTTTTGAAGCTTCAGCATGAGTTTGTTAAACTGCTGACTGTTAAGCTTTCTTTGCCTTAATTTTGAAGGGATGTTTTGAGGTTGGATTTTTTTTGTTTCACTGTGATGCAAATCTTTGTATCTTTATTTTGCAGCTGGGCAGATGCACAGACCCAGATTCAAAACATTGCTGCATCTTTTGACCAGGAAGCTGCTGCAATTCTCATGGCTAGGTTGGCAGTGTACAGGGCAGAGACAGAGGAGGGCCCTGATGTGCTGAGGTGGCTGGACAGACAACTTATACGACTGGTAAAACGAGCTGTGTTGAAAGAGTCAGATGGGCTTCTTGTTTGCAGACACATAAGTGTCTACTGTTCAGTGATTGTTTCGTCTAAAATAAAAGCAAAAAATGAACTGAATACTTAATTTCCACATAAGCTTATACAGAATTAACTAAGATTTTCTGTTTAAAATTTAAAAAAGAGCAGGTGTATTTTCAGTTCTTTTAATTATGTTTCCTCAGCACATAATAATTGCTAGGAGTTAAGAGAAATTTTGGTATGTGATAAGCAGAAATCAAAGTTTTCTCTACTTTCTGCTGTCTATAATGATATTGTAGTGTAAATATTTTTATCAAAAAATAAAAGGAGGCAAACTATCTAGAAAACTGTATGGATTTTTAATTACTATTTTCAGAAGTTCAATTTTCTGTTTGGTTTTATTTTAATTTATTTTCATTTTTATTTGTAAGTAATTAGTTATTAATAATTTACTTTTAAACAATTTCTTCTGGGCTCTTTAATCATTTAAATCTGCTTAGTGATTTTAGAGGAAAAAAACCGACACGCAAAGTTCTTAAAGCCTCATGCAAGAAAATCACTGCTTGTTAAAGAAAACTTGTGTCACTGTTTTTGCTAGGATTCTGTTTGTTTACAAAGTTGCAAGCGCCGAAAATCATGTGCCAGTTAAAACCAAACTTACAGTAATGGCATGACCATGCAAGTATACTTCTTAATATAGATTTTCTTTCACATTTATTCCAGTGTCAGAAATTTGGAGAATATCACAAGGATGATCCAAGCTCTTTCAGATTTTCAGAAACATTTTCGCTTTATCCACAGGTGAGTTTGTCTACAGGGAGAGAAGAGAATTCTCAGTGAAGAAAGAGTATTTGTGGCACTGAATACAATAAGGCATATCAGGAAGAACAGATGCCCTGTTCCCAGCTTCTGACTGGCATGTGACATTAGGAAAATCACTTCTGTTTCCTGTCCCCTTTTGTCCTCTGCCCCTGCGGTTAAATATCTAACTATATATATTTTTTGTTTCTCCTACAATGAAATACTTATTTCACCTGAATTTGTAATTCATATAATGATACTTCTTAAAGGGCTATTCTAATGAAGTAATTCAAAACCCAGAAGAAAATAAATGGGTTTGCTTTATTGTTTGTTTCCCATATGATTTATGACACTGATGAGAAGAGACACTTCTCTGTGAAGTGAACTTGACCTTGACTGTATTAAACTTTGAATAGTTTCTTTGCTAGTAATCTATTCTGATAAATGTCTCTCTTCTGATAGCTCCAGATACTTCACTTTTGGACTCCTCATACACTTCCAT
This sequence comes from Pycnonotus jocosus, assembly GCA_013400435.1. Lineage (NCBI taxonomy): Eukaryota > Metazoa > Chordata > Aves > Passeriformes > Pycnonotidae > Pycnonotus > Pycnonotus jocosus. Next base: position 340,609 of record VWYP01024494.1, read on the forward strand.
TATATTTCTGTTTCAGTTACCTACTAATCTGTCTGTAGGTGTTAAGTTGTGTAGAGATTGAATCAGTATATGGAGAATTAGTTTCAGCAATGAAAGCACATGCTTTTACTAGGAAAGTTTGACTTTGCTGTGGTTAGTGTTCTTCTTTGTGTTCACATGCTATAACTTACTTGTAGAACAGCAACCTCCCTCATAGAACAGTAGAACTTACAGTAAAGGAAGGATTTCAAAGCTCTTTTGTAGATTTACCCATTCTGATACCTCTCTTACTGTCATGGGAGTGTGTAAAAACTGGCAAAGTTGCATGTACAAATTCAAAATGTTAAAGGAGCTGGAACTCAGTTTTGTTATGGCATTGGTCTCATGTAATTTGTGGAAAATATTTTTCTTCTTGTACAACTATCTTTTTTATCTGTCAGAGTTCAAATCAGTGGTTCTTCTTTTGCAGTTCATGTTTCACTTGAGAAGATCTCCTTTCTTACAAGTTTTTAACAACAGTCCAGATGAGAGCTCCTACTATCGTCATCATTTTATGCGTCAGGACCTAACCCAGTCGCTTATCATGGTTCAGCCAATTCTTTATGCCTACTCTTTCAATGGACCTCCAGAGGTATCAGTAAAATAACTCTATAGTGGGTTAAAAGGTGCTTTGTTGAAAAAGAGGTGATTGCTGTCTTCACTGTTACATGTTATGAAATGTTTTGGTTTAAAATTTATTGTATGAGAAAGAACATTCATTTAATTTAAAACAGCTGTGAAGAAGGCATATCTCAGAATTCTGATGTAAGAGTCTTGAGAACAAAAGTCACTTTGTAAAGAGGTTATGTTTAAATCTTAAGGATGGTGTACTTTTTTGTTAGTTTATGAGAGCTCTTTTTGGTTTTGTGGAGCCAGAATGTAAACGTAAACAAAAACGGTTTTATTTAAAAACATACTTTCACTGTTGCCTGAAAGAAAGGTTGAGGGTTTTTTTAAATGTACAAAATTTGCTCTGTTTTACTGGCTTAATACAAAGCTTCTTATTTTAATATGATTCCCATTATGTGTAGATTTAGTACAGAACCTTCCAGCTGACCTTGTCATGGCACATTCTGTATAAACCTAAAATGAAAAGCTGGTCTTCCAAGAAGCTTCTGAAAGAAAGTCTCAGACACTTCTTTGTGTCAGCAGATAACAAAAGTAGTCTGCTACATAAAAGAGTGAGACAGTGAAAACAAACATAGTAGTCAAGGATCTTGGCAGGTTGGATTTCTAACTTTTGTTAGTTTTTTTTTTTTTTTTTGATTATTTGTGAGGATATTACAAAAAAAGACTTTTGGAAGTGGAGCTTAAATGAAAGAATAAGATTGTTTGTGAACAGCAGCTTGCAAGTGTAATATCACTCTCCCATGTATGAAAACCAAGTAGTTCCATTGATGATTGAAGGATAAATATGATTAAACAGGAGCTGATGTCTCAGTGTAGAATGAATAGTACTTTTACTTGATTCTTAGAATAGTTAATATTTTTGTTTTCTCTAGTAATACTGATTCAGTTAAATAATTTAACACTGTTACTGTGTCACTACCCTTAAAAAGGTGACTTAACACCTTTAAATATGACATTAGATTTCATAAATTATGAGTGTTTACTATATACAGTATTGGGAGATACGTATGCACAGTAATAATATGCTGCAAGGACAAGACAAAAAAAAAGCCCTAAACAACCCACAAACCCCACATCTTACACTTGAATAACTGCTGAATCCTTATTCATTGAAATACAGTTCAAATTAATGGCATTGTATGGGTAAATAAGGAGGTACATGAAAGACCACTAAAGTGCATAATAATGAAAGGGGTTTCAGCCCTTGAATGCAGTTTTTATTACTTTCATGAAATTTTAGATATAGAATCAGGCAGGATAACTTCAGAATGAGATTGTGTGGGTTGCAGATGTGTAACAAGAAAAGGAGCAAATACGGAGCTTTAGGAAGTGATTGAAAAAGTTCCTAAGATTCAGTTACTCATTAAAAAATCTGGCAATGCCATCTGATTGCTCAATTCTTCATCAGCTGATAATTTTTAAATTTATTTTAAAATCTCTAGCCTGTTCTCCTGGATAGCAGCAGCATTTTACCAGATCGCATTCTCCTTATGGACACCTTTTTCCAAATCCTTATTTATCATGGAGAGGTAAGAGTTGTCATTTCTTACATAAATACTCTTTTTCTGTAGGAGTGCTATATTAGGGAAATCACTGGAAGTCAGGCTCCAGTTCTCATGCACCTCTGTGCTTGACCCTCTCGTATGCATGGCTAACAGCAGAGTCCTAGTTTGTGTTTGTAGTAATGTTATACCCTGCCTCTCCTTCCCCCACCATTTTCACTAATTTATTTTAGACCTTTAAATTGGTTCTTCAGGGATGGGTAGTCAAAACACCAATTTTTATAGTTACCCTTTGTCTGTACTGTCCTGGAGGAATGGAGCTGCTCCTGGGAGTTTGGTAGATAGACATTTCTTAGTAATAAAATTAAAGTGCTTGTGACTTGCTACTGCTCTGCCTCCCTGGAGGAATTGAGCTGCTGCTTTTTACTACTTTGCAGCTGTAAATGGTTCATAGCTGAGAATTTGAAAAATACTGTTCTGGATCATGTCCTTGTAGCTGCACTGATAAAAATATTTACTAAACTTCAACACTTCATAAGTAGCAGAATGTTACCTAATTTTTGTAAGGTGCTGTCAGTAAGCGGCAGTGGTGGGCTGCTCCCTGAGGGAAGGGGGACAGAGAGCTGAGCATCACTGCAAGGCAGATAGGGTCTTGTCAATGAGGACCTGTCCCCACTGTATCTGAGCAAGGCAAGCAGAGCAGCTGTGGGCTATAGCCAGACTCAGCCTTCAGTCCAGATCACCAGACAAGCTGATGGGGATGAGGCAGGTCCCAGTTCTGGCCATGAAGTCAAGTCCCTGAGTGGGGGTCCAGATCAGTGGGTACATGGCCTAGTACAGGCAGGTAGCTCAGACAGGAGCCAGGAATGAGAGCCTCAGTTTAAAAGCAGCTGCCAAGCAGAGGAGGGAGGAGCCCCTGCTGAGGGTCCCTCCAGCTCTTTCCTGACAACTGCCTGTATCAGTGAGCTGACCTCGAGCAGCCAGCTTTACTCCTAGAGAGTGGGGAGGTTGTGCTACAGACTGTGAAAGGTAGTAGTATAAATACTTATTTCTTCTATACACAGACATGCATTTTTTACACTTAGAGAAGTTTAAATAATGTCTTTGACCTCCTCCAAACAAAATATTTGGCATGCAAAAGATGACAAAAAAAGATGAAATAAAAATGGACCACAAATTTTTAGAAATTTGGAAAAAAACCTGTCTAGTAGAATGTTACTTGTACATCTTGGCTTTTAAGAATTTACTTGAACTCTATAGGGCAGAAAGGGATGAGTGATAGAAAAGATGCCAACAATGGCACGTTCTCCTCTGAAAAGACCTGTGTATCCTCTAAGAAAGTTTGGTGAATCAGTTCTAAACTTTTTTTCCCCTGTGCCAGACCATAGCGCAGTGGCGTAAGTCGGGGTACCAAGATATGCCAGAATATGAAAATTTCCACCACTTGCTGCAAGCTCCAGTAGATGATGCCCAAGAAATTCTCCATTCCAGATTTCCAATGCCCAGATACATTGATACAGAGCATGGAGGAAGCCAGGTATGGTGAAGTGTAAATTATATAATCTTGGAAATTGTGTGTTACTAATGTTGTGAGATTTTTTTGGTAGTAAACATGCATTTCTCTGCTAAAATATATATAAATTGCAAATCAATGTTTTGAATGTTAAAGCTTTTACAGAGCAAGATATTTAAAAGTAGCTTTCCCCCTAATTTATGAATCCTGATATTTATTATTATTTTAATCATACTCACTTGGACTCTCAGATTCTTTGTGTAAGGTGCATAGGGCAGAAAAGACAGTACTTGTCTGGGCCTCTGAACTAATACCAGAATTACTATTTGTGTTATTTTTTTAAAACTTACTAATTAATGTCTTGTTGATATTCACATTTGCTTTGCTAGTGCTTGAAAAAAACAAAAGCTTACTTTCAGCTGCATCTGAAAGTTGTTAGTAGTTCTTCATTATAGCTGTGGAATCAGCAAGTGGCTTTGTTTACCGAGGTGCTGTTTGCAGTGTCTGTATCTCCAAATAATAGAAATTACATATTTCATACATATGCAACTTTTTTCCGAGTGCAGAAAAATTCTGTTGGAGAAGATCAATTTATTGTCTTTGTTTTATTTTTTTTAAAGGCTCGTTTCCTGCTTTCAAAAGTAAATCCCTCTCAGACTCATAACAATATGTATGCGTGGGGACAGGTGAGTATGAATCCGCTGAGGAAGCTTGTACACATGATTTTTTTTTTCCCCCTATTTCAAAAGGCAGGAGGCATATTATGTACATATAGGTAATAATGCGAAGTTTTTGAAACTGAAAAAGAAATGCAGTTTTGGTCTGATGTGACCAAAATTACAAAAGTTAAGAAAAATGGGCTTTATTTCTTCAGATAGAAATGGTCTGTTTTACTATTTTAAGCTTCTATTAGGCTGCTTTCATGTCTAGCCTACTTTCTTAGACAGTGTTGTGTTAAGAGTATGGATTTGATGTTTGCCTGACAGAGCCCCCCAAGGATTTTCACTGGAACAATTGTGCAAAGTCAAAAGTGGATATTTTATTGAGGCAACAGATAAAAAGATTTTGAATAGTCACTGATAAGTGCACTTACTGTCTTAGTACTAAATATTCTAAGGCTAGACAATGGTTGATTAAGCTAAGTTTACAATTTACAATTCATTAAGCTTAGCTTCACCAGTGATTAAGTTTAGTTTTATTCTGCTAAGTAGCAGAGATCCAGATCTTACCAAAGGCTGTTCCTGCTCTGGAGGGAGAGAGGAGCAAAGCCATCAGCCTATCTGAAAGGTAGAATCATATTCTTGTCCACACCATGGTGGACTTAAAATACGAATTTTATACCTACTGTAGCCAAATAGGATTGGTTCCCTGTTGCTGCTGTGAAAGATGTCAGAAGGACAGCCACTATATCATTTTCATATTGGTAGGTGTGTTTTTTCATATATAAATGAATGACAATGAGGGCCTAGGTAGCTTTGATCAGGCTGAGCTGTCTTGTGGATGAAAAGGTGTGTATAATGCTCAAGGGCAGAACAGAATGGTGACACTTCAGTGTTCACTTGTTCCACCTCGCTGAACCATTAGTAAGGCTGCTTGGCCTTTGCCTGGTGGCCTCCAAGTCAGCATGTTGCAGCCTTGTATTATCTTCTTGTCCACCTGTATCACAGAACTTTAGATCTCATCCCTATACGTACCTTCAAAGTACTGGAAATAAGAGTGCTTTACACACATAAAGTCCAAGGGCCTCGTTTGCAATAGGGGAAATAAGTTTTGAAGGTAGTTATAAGCATGAACTGGAAAATACACCAGTGCCAGTGTACTGACGTTTTCTACAATTTCTGTGGCCTGGTTGACCAGGAGTCAGTTTTCAAAGCTTGTCTGTAGGAAGGAAGTTATGTTCAGAAGTTAAACATTCTGTAACAGCTTATATTCTTGAATGTTGCATCACTGTTCCGTGTTGTCCTTCCACATTCAGCTTCCATAGTAAGTGCTAGTAGAATGTCATCTTCTCATGAAAATATAACGGCATCAGACCTTTGAAGCTACATATTAACTGTGCTCTTAGAGTATTTTGCTGCTGTTGAAGTTGTGAGTGAGAGAGCTCTGTAACAATTTTATGGCAGTCACTTTGTCAAGTAAGTTTTATCAGGCTGCATTTTCATAAGGATGAATTGATTCTAATGAACCTTCTGGCAAGTGAACAGCACTGAGGTCCAGAGTGAAAATACTGGAAAATTCTGTACTGAGTCAGGTCCAGCACATTTTGAACATGAATCCCAAATGCTTTTGCTTCCAAAGTTGGTAATGTAACCAGCAGTTTGTTAGTGCTTCTCTTCATCATGTTTCCCTTCAACATACACACAAATGCTGTAGTTTGGAAGGTCTTATTTTTAATTTAAACATTACCTGGAATTTTTTTAAGTTTCCACATTTCCAGTAGTACAGGACAACTGTTTTCTGTTTGTTTAATTAATAAGCAAATGAAACAGTATTTCAAATGTAAAGACAAAAAAAATCTAAGTAATCTGGAAGATAATTTTTCATGCTGGACAGGTGAGACTGATACATCTTGCTGTCCATTTTAATGCTGAAAAGAATTCAGTTCTAGGGTAATATAAGAAATGGTATGTTAACTTCCCCAGGGGAACTGCTGTGTGTGTGCTCAAGATAATATGCTCTTGTATTTGCAGGTTTTTTTGTGAAAAAAGTTGAATCAGGTTCTGATTGTGAAATGAGAAATGTTGTGTCTGGGAGAAATTTAAAACTGATTTGCATCTTGCTCTTTTTTTTCTCACGACCTTCTTGGATTGTTTTGTATTTTATTTTGTGCACACCTGAAAGACCATATTGGCCTGAAGAGGGCACCCACACACCACTGTAAACATGTTTCAGGAGGTGATGAATTGGGTTTGGGTTTTAATATTCTAAGTAAAGATTTTCTTCAGCAGCCAGGTGCCTTAATATTATAGAAAGCATTTTCAGAAAACAATGATAAACTTTTTGTGCATTTCTGATATGTGGTTGGTGTTTGAAGGTGTGATTGAAATTTTCAAAAAGGACCTCTGACTGCTGATTGACAGCTGCTGAACATGAGCCAGTGTATGCCCAGGTGGCCAAGAAGGCCAGTGGCACTCTGGCTTGGATCAAGAATATTTTGTCCAGCAGGATCAGGGAAGGGATTGTCCTCCTGTATGCAGCACTGGTGAGGCCACACCTTGGAGTTCTGTGTACAGTTTTGGGCCCCTCACTGCAAGGAGGACACTGAGGTGCTGGAGTATGGCCAGGAAAGGGAAATGGAACTTGAGAGGGCTCTGGAGCCCAAGTCCTGTGAGGAGCAGCTGGGGCTGCTTAGTCAGGAGGAGGTTCAGGGGAGACCTTATCACTCTCCACAGCTACCTGAAAGGAGTGAGGTACAAGCAATAGGAAAAGAAAAAATGTGAAGATTTGTCCTCAAGATGCCAGAGGATATTTAGATTGGATATTAGGAAAAATTTCTTCATAGGAGTGGTTATCAAGCATTGAACGGGCTGTCCAGGAAAGTGTTAGAGTCACCATCCCTGGGAGTATTTAAGAGTTGTGTAGATGTGGCACTTAAGGACATGGTTTAGTGGTGGGTTTGGCAGTACTGGGTTAATGGTTGGACTCAATGACCTTAGAGGTCTTTTCTACCTAAATGATTTTATGATTCTTAAATAAGAGAACTCAGACTTAGCATTTGACAGGCTTGGAAGTAGAGCGTCCTTTAATCTCAACTTGCTGTCATCAGATGATAGCTAATTTAGTGTGCCTTCCCTGAGAGTGGCTGTGTATTGTAGTGATCCAAGAAATCTTCCTGCGCTTGGATTTATCTCTTGATCGTTAACTGAGAACTGTTTCTGGCCAGTTCTCAGAAAACAGCACCAGTTTTGACCATCCTCGTTAAGACTTTTATGTCTGTGTTTTGGAAGACTGTACAGGAGTTATGACAGCTCTGGTTTTATTTGGAAATATGGATACTTAGTGCCTTTGAAAGTGTTGAATTACTGAGATGTACGGGAATTCTTCCTACATCTGTAAATAGAAATAGTAGTAGAGTGGTCTCAAAAGACTTAAGGGAGTTACTGTGTTAATACTTGCAGAGTTGCCAACTGCTGGTTTATTTTGACTGTAAATTTGTTTAAAAACAGTAATAAAAACATGATCATTTTGAATTTCTTTGATTTGTGAAATTGCAAAAATCCACCCAAAAGGTTTTTTCAATTCTTTTGTGATCTGATTGCCCATGACTTTCAGATGCTTTTGGTCTTTTCTCTAAGGTGGTACAGAGCCACAGGAGAGAATAGGCCTACCTCATTTTGGGGAAACTGTATGACCTTCACTTTGTGTCAAGTCAGACCCTTAGGGGATTTGTTTCCTCCTTTCACCATTTTCATATGTCTGAGCTTCACTGACAGATACTTATTTGGTTGCGTCATTTGCATATTACTGTTTCTCTCCTTTTTGCTCTACTGAGGTAGAATGATGCAGGAACTGTGCCATGGAAATTTTATTTACATTTAAAAGTTTGTAAGTTAATATTTGGCAGCTGTCAAAAACTCTTGAGTTTTGTATGGCTGATGTAAAGGTCTTGCTATACAGCAAGTCATTGCTGTATGTGTTAATATGGAAGAGAATGTAGTTGTGGTTTATGCTTGAATTCATGTAAACGTATGAAAATTAATGTAAATGTACAGTCTGCTGAGTTTTTTTGTCAGAGAATTTCAGCAATGATACACTTCTAAGATCTTGCTAAATTTATAAAATGTTTATTCAGTGGAACACACTGTGTCTTAAAATGCTTCATCTTCACAATGTGTATAATCAGTTCTCCTTTTTTCCCTTATTTCATAGGAGTCTGGAGCACCCATTCTTACTGATGATGTCAGCTTACAAGTATTTATGGATCATCTGAAGAAACTCGCTGTCTCTAGTGCTGCCTGAAATTCTGCAGTGCATTGAAGGCACAGACAAATTGCAGCCATATTTCAGCTTTTTTCTCCTTTACCCTTTTCCATGTCTCTTGACAGAATGCTCTGATATGCACAAGCTGCCTGACTAGATGTAAAGCAGTGTTGTTTTCAAAGAAAAGCTTTGTTATCAGCAAATGTTTTAATGTGAACTGCAGTTCGTAAAAATTACAGGTAGTAGATAAAGTTATAAGCAGAGGAAAAAGAACAGTCACTTTGATTACTGTGATACTACAATTACTTTGAGATCATTTGCAAGAACTTCGGTGTGAGATTTCAGTTTCTTGTTTAAATGTCCGGGGCTGATTATGCTCTGCAATACAAATGCCCATTGAACAATAAAGGAAATCTTTGATGTTGTCTGGCTTTCCAGACTGCCATGTGATTACTTTTGTTCACTCATTTTGACCCTGAAGTGCGCAAAGCAACAATTAAAAGCATATAAGAAGAGTATTAACTCAGTCTTTCGATTTTTGGCTGATGAACTTCTATTTCCTGCAGAGATATTGCTGTTCTTGAATTGTTTATTTTAGGGGTATTTAATTTAAAATATTTCTTCCCATTTACCCTATTGGATTCTTTGGGAACAGAGTTTTTCTGTATTTCAGCATAAGGAATTTGAAGTAAAAACCTAAACAACCTGCTATTGCACAAAATTTAAATCCACATATATTTTGACCAAAGTATCTATTATCACACACAATAACAAGTGAATACGCTCAGAGATTAACACTTTCAGGTTGAGCTAAGAAGAAATCCTACACTATCAAAATTAACTAAGAGAACAGCCATGATTTTTGTCTTGGTGACTATAGTTAAAAATAAAATTTATCTTTTTTATTATTGCCTTATAATGTTATTACACTAATGCATGACACTGCACATTTGCTTTTTGTTTCTGCATTCTTTTTTATGAATTCAACAAACTGCAGTTCTCGTTGAAACAGTATTACACAGAATATGATGTAATTAACTTGATATTTAGTTCATACTTGATTTTTTTGAGGGTGAATAAATTAGTAGGCTTTCCCATTTACTTTTTGAAGTTTACACATAAAACAGATGTTTACATAAGTAATATAACATTTTGACATGCAAAGATGTGAAGTGTGGTAGTGGGCAATAAAAAAATGTGCCAAGTCTAAAGAAATAGAGAATTCATAGGAAATTTAGTTCTTTATTGGTGTGATAAACATGAAGGTGGTTTTTCTGTTTTCTGTAAATTCTTAAAAACTTGATTAAATCATTTGCTCTCCATTTCTTTGATCTAAATGAGATGAGCTCCTTTTGCCTCAATACAAATAAAATACATGTTTTTCTCTCACCTTTTGTATTTATTGTGCTGGTTTCTGTCAGTTCTTGAAATGAAGTATGGAAATAAAGGTAGTAGTGATAAAATTTAGAATAACTTCACTTTTTTTGTTCATGTAATAGTTGGTATCAAACTTACTTAACTTCCAGAAGTACTGAATGGTTTATGCTAGTGGCAGTTTAGAAGATAATAATTCAGTAGCCTTTTTGACTTTCTTTTGTTTTAGCTAATAAACAGCTTAATTTTTTTTGTAACACTAAATATGCCCAGTTTATTATTTATGCCTAGAGAGTTAGATACTGTTTGCCTAATAAATCAATTCATCAACAAGTCATGATAATGAATTTTTTTTGTGCTTTCCGTCCTACCTTTCAATGAGCTTTCACCTTTTAATAGCTTTTTTTAAAAAAAACTTAGCAACACTGGCTTATCAAGTATTTAACACTGTCAAAGATTTTTTGGAAATCCATACATGTCTGATGTATCACCTTTTTCCTCCTGCTTATTCACCTCTTCCAAAGACTCTGTGGTTAGTGAGATAGGATTTTCCTTCCTAAGAAGCATGCCAATTCTTTCCAAAATGTCCATATCTATCCATAGGCTCATAAATCTTACCCCAGGCTCTACAGTTTTTCCAGGAATTGAGATCAGGCTTGTCAGTCTGCAGGATTCCCTCAACAACCCTTCTTGAGGATGAGAGTGACATGGGCAGTGGTCTGCCAGTCCTGTGGCACAGTGACAGTCTGTAATGGTAGTTACAAGTGTTCACTGGCACATCTGCCCTTCCATGTCTCAGTTTAGAACTCCTCAGTGAAGGCCATCCAGTCCTGGTAACTTGTAACATCTCATTAATTTACTTGATCTAATACCTCTTGCGCATTGGCATAGGTCAGGTGAGCGACAGTAGGGGAAAGAAGCATTTGTTCACTGAGAATGATAACACTGAAAATAACGTGTAGGGTAGTGCTATGGGAGAAAGTGGTTTAAAAAAGATAAATTGATACAATTTTAAGTCATTGCTAGTGTGTCTGTATTACTGGGTTTCTTGGCAAGGAGTTTCTACCAATCTGCAATATCTGTGACACTCAAAGTTGATCTATTTATGATTGTTTTGAACATTTGATTTTGGCTGGAAACAGATTGGAAATTAGAGGAAGAGCTGGTCAAATGTTTTTGAAAAAGAGACTTGGAAGAGATAACCTTCTGCAGTACAATGGATAAAACATTTGCAGACTGTTCTGTTAAGGACTGGCAAGTTAAAGACTGAAAATTATCCGTGGCAAGTCAGAGGCAGGGGAAGCAGGTGCTGCCAGGTGCTGCTTTCTTCTCATTGTTAGGCTGGCTGTGGGTTTTAGAACAGTGCAAGATCTGTTCTTGATCTGAAGTTCCTCACTGGACATGTATAAAACTGAAGCATTGCCATCTGGGAAATACGTTTGTCTCAGAGAGCAGCATGGGAGATTCTGAGATTAAAATTTTTCCAGGATCATACAATCAGATGGAGCTCACAGCAACACAACAGCTGTTCCTATTCTTTGAAGTTCTTGTGCTTGTGTTAGGACATATAGAAAAGCACATTGTGATTCACAGTGCTTACATAGTGCCTGGTCTATAAGGCGGTTAGTTCTAGCCTGCTGTCTTTGCACACCTTTACAGGCTGTGCATGCTACGCAACCATCTAAATTTTTCTTCTTTTTCTAGTACCTTAAGCCCTGAACTTGAGTCCATTTATTATATATGTATATGCCATTCATATGTTTAGATCAGCCCACAACAAAACAAAAAGCTCCTATTGTCAGTGTCTTAAAGATTGGGTAAAAGTTTTCTGTAAGTGTGTTTTCTTGTGGGAGCTATCTTACACTCAGGAAGAAAGATGGTGGTTAATTATTTTGAAACAAGCCATTTAGAGCAGTAGAGGGCATAATCTAAAATGTGGATGATAATTTAATATGTAAAAAACCTTTAAACTCTGAAGTACTTCTGACTAGACCTAAAACCAGAACTGTTGCCATCCACATAGGTATTTAAATATGCTAGAAAGAAGGTCAGAACTTCCTTGACAGTGCTCTGTTCTTTTACTAGCAAGACATCAAGCCTCAGCTGTTTGTTTTCTTGCTGACTCTGGGCTGTTGTGATAAATGCCCTGGCTTGGCCTTTTGGCTGCTCCTGCTTCACAGGACTGGGACTTTTGCAGTCGGTGTGTTAAGAACCTTCGGAAATACTTGACAGTAACTTCATCAGCTCTTACAATACAGCTTCAACATCTCTTCTTTTTTTTTTTTTTGGCATCTAGGATTGGATTTTTAACTACTCTCAGTTTCATATTTTTTTAATACCAACTGGTTTTTTTAAAATACCAGCTGTTAATAATTTGCTTTCCTCTTCCTGGGGAAAAAAACCTGTAGACTGTCTTCTTGTGCTTGGATGGGATAACTCCCAGGTTTGGACACAGCTTTAACAAGCTCAACTGAAAATTGTACTTAAGTTGCCTAAAGCCATGTGGATTTGTCTAGGAATACAAATACTGTCAAATTCCTAGAACTTCACATGTTGGTGTGTGGATCTGTGACATCAATGATTGGTCCTATGGCTGCCATCAATGTTAGGAAAATTGCATTTCTCAGTGTTCCCTCTTTTCCTTGGTAAAATAGAATAGTTGGTGAACAGTGATGAGAAGCCCATCCTATTCAACCAAATTGGAGGCAAATTACTGTATTACCTCCTGTCAGATTGTGAAGCACAATAGAATTGAGCTCAGTTTAGCTTTTGGCATTTTGTGTTCATACAGAAGTTAAATGTTACATGAAAGCCAACAAGCCTGAACAGAACAGATGGAAAAACTAATGAAGCTGTTGCTCTGCTCTGAATTTAATCTAAAATCTTGTTTAAAATAGCAGATTGTTCCTAATAGTGTAAGCTTTTGTCTGAAGGAAGAACTGTAATGCTAAAAGATAAACAATTAAATCAATGTCCATAAATTGATTTTAGAAAAAATTAAGCAACATAAACCCTACATACTTTAATAAGTGAGGCTGTCACCAATTTCTACAGATTATCCATTTTGTGTGTCTTTCCATCCTTTACTATGGCTGACTAGAGGTATCCAGCTGTGTAGTAGACATGCCATGAGGCAGGGTAAGACTGCTTGCTGGCTAATGTGTGTGGAACAAGCAGTAGGCTGTTCTTCGGGTTTCCTGGGGAGAAATATGTATGTTATGTCATGATCTGCAGTCAGCTTAATGCATTGGAACTGTGCACATTTAGGGAATGTTTCTCTGGATAGAGAATGGCCAAAGACCAATATACCAATATACCTTACTAGAAAAAGAACCTGTCTCTCACGAAGTCCAGGCATGGCAGCCCTGTCACAGTCTCTCTTCCAGAATATTGGGAACAGATAACCTCTCAAGGGATTTACCACTTTCAAAGCATATGTAAAAATTATGTGATCAGGATAACTTGGAACCATAATCGTTGTTGAAGTGGGGTCAAGATAAAACTGGGACAGCCTCTGAACTTCCTGAACATACACTTCCTCCCGAGTTAGAGCTCACCTCTCTGTGGTAACCAACCTTTCAACCTCAGGAGATGTGCCAGTGACTCATGTACCAGAGTTCATAGTCTACAGATAGCATATGGATGGAAGTGCATTGCTTTTATAGGGTTATTAGTAAAAGTTTAGCAAGGGATGTGTGAAAAATTGAAGCTAGGCAGAGACCCAGAAAAGCTTAGGTGGCACTGGATTGGTATGAAGTAGCCCTTGCATTTAATAAGTACCAAAGAAGAGAATTTTATAGTTTTAGCATTCAACTGTGAGCTCGTTTTCAGCTGCATACCATGAGCTGGTGTGGATTTTGCTATTTTCTGTAGCAGCACAGACATGTTTGAGTCTTGGCTCTGAATTATTGTGAACATTTTAAGGACCTATCCTATGTGACCTGAATCAAGTGCTTCCATTGTTTTTTCCTTTTTTATTGTGTTTCTTCCTGCTGGATATGTCAGCATAACAGGATTACTTGAATTACTAATTGAGACAGGAACAGTTTAAACTGAGCTATCCTAATATGCAGACATGACACACTGGGCTAATGAAGTAGTTTTATAAGGAGTTCATAGCACTGCTGGTCTTTATTCATCCTTGAGTGTACTTTTGTTAGCCCTGTTTTTTAAAAGGACTTGATTTTTTTCTAGAAAACTCACAGCAAGTTTATAGGTGGTTAAAATACTGCTTGCTGTGTTTTTCTGGTGTGCCGCAAGAGCAGTGAACGACCCTCAGATTTCTTCTTGCTACCACAGTTGCTGTCTGCATGGGAGCCCAGCTGCTGACAAACTCGTTTGTCCAAGAGCAGATGTGAGACAAACTGCAAGGAGAGGTACTGACAACTGGCCAAGCTGGCTCTCAAGGGCCAAGCTGGGGCTATTGATATGGCTCATGGTTTCAGACAATGCTGTCAATGTAGTTAGGAACAAAATGTGACCCTCCCACACAAGTTGCTGTGATGTGTACTTGCACTCTAGGTTTGCACACTGCACTGAGAGGGAAAAAAAGGCCCAGATGTGGTGTGAGCAGTGCTTGGGCATGAGAGGCTATAACTGCTCATTTTGGATGTGCTCCCACTCACCTGCTAGAGGAGGAGGTAAATGGAGGTGACACACTGAATGATAGCATTGAACCAGACAATGGAACTGTTCTCTGGTTTTGGCTCTGTAAAAGCAGAAAATGAGAAAGCTAATTTACTGCAGAGCTCTGAAAAATGTATATTTTGTCATTTAGAAACTGAGGATTTTATCACAGTCTCCTTGAAGTTAAAACCATTTGCAGAACATCCAGCATTTTCTCACTGGAGTGCAGATGGGTCTGGAAAGAGAGACTGCCATCCTCAATCCCATGGCTGTACTTGCACAACAGAGACTTTGCTCAGGCAAGTCTATGTTTTGCTGTTTTCTCTGAATCAGATGTCAGCCACAAAAGATATTTTAACATCTACTGAAGAACTAACTTTTCTCACAAAAATAGAAGATAAAATCTGCTCAGTGATATGGCAGAAAAAGCTGCTGAGATTGAAAGCATGTGACAGTGTCTGGGATTCTCTGCAGCAGCAAAGAATTTCAAGTGAAATGCCCAGGTGATGGAACAAGTTAGCTGTGTGAAATGCAGTACCTTGAAGTTCCCTGCCAATCTAACCAGAGCAGAAAAATCCTTGCTATGTTCCAATCAGGAAGCTAATTTATTGTGAAATGCTAGCAAGACACCCTGGAGCTTTCATTTGATTATGAGCATCAGTTTGGCATCCTAGAGCAAGCAGTTGTTAGTGGTTGTTTCCAAGTAAGGCAAAAAGGCCCCAGAAGCACAGCTGTGCCTTGAATGTATGGTGGAGCAAACTACCGCAACCCTTGCAGAACAGGTTACACAGTATGTCAATGGAAAAAAGATCTTTACTTAATTTTGTTTTCTGATTTTTGGCCCATCAAAAGCAAAGCCAGCCAAGTACACTGAGATTGTTATTTTTAGAATTTGGCTGACTACAATAAAATAGATGATTATGCTGAAATTTTAGTGCATAAATGTTCTGCTGTTACTTCCTTTCCTTTGTGAATATATGAATTTGATTTACTTTGTATTTACGAGATGTGTTAGTCACAGGTTGACAGGATACTTTTGATCACAGGTGCACAAATTGATGGCTGCAGCTTCCAAATCGAAGTGATTAGGTGACTTAGTAACCTCAAATCCTCTTTTTGGCTAAGAGATATGAAAGAATTTTCTTTGAGAGAGAGAGAGAATACAACCCTGATAAATAACTGTACAGAAAATGGATGGATTTGGTAATTATGTGTGAAATGCTGCAGGATAGAGTGTCCCTTTACTATATGTGCTACTTTTCACAGAATCACAGGAAGGTGAAGATTGGAAAGGACTTTCTTGTCCAGCCTGTTTAAGCAGGCCTGCCTACAGCTAGTTACAAAGGATCTTGTGTGGAGAGCTTTTTATAACTTGAAAAGGAGTTGAAAATTTATAGAGAAGTCCTTGCACAGGCTCCTGTTATCCAGCATAATTGTAGCCTAAATGGAAATAGTCCCATAAATCACAGGAGGTGGACCAAAAGCTCTCTGCTTCCCATGCTCTTTTTGGCATGGTGCAAAGCTACATGTATAAACACACAGGGAGTATTTTTTGAGAGATGATTTTAACTGAAAAGATAACATGAGGGCAGGACACTTTCAAAGGCTTAATCCATCTTAATAAGTAGACTGAAAGCAGATTAAACAAAAAATTAAATTGTACCCTATGAGTATCTGAAATACATGAAGTGACAAGTCCGCAGAGTAGGCCAGTTGCATCTGTATGAAAAATTATACTTTGTCCTAGTTAAGTAGTGTGTATAAATAAGTGTGTCTGGATTTATTTTTTGAGTTGCTATATTTGGTAATGTATATTATAATGCCATTCAAAGCAGAGCTTGAAATAACTTAGAATTAAGTTGAATAGATTAAATAGGACATCTGTTTTAGTCAGATTTCTGCAGCTTCTTAATCTTAGATGTAACCATTTCATTTGCTGATAGAACTATATATCAAAAAGATGTAATATTTGAAATACTGTGTTGCCCATTGCAATTGACAGTTCCCATGTTCTTGCAAGGAACAAAGAATACTTTTACAGCTTCCACCTCCAGTTCCACAAAGGAACAGAATGATTTGATTTTGCAGCTTTGATCCCAATGGAGTAAGTGGTTGCTTTGCTCTGTGTGTGGATCAAATGTGTGTGCTAATCTCTTGCAGGATCAGAGCTTTGGTTAAAAAAAAAAAGTTCCCTTCTGAGGTGAGTGTCAGTACTTAATGCTAACAGATAAGCCCTTTCCATCATACTCTAGCTGCTATTCCATGTTTTTCTAGGATTGCAGTAGCAGGCCAACTGCAGAGAAAATAGTAGTATGGATTTGCAGCTTCCCAGTGAGTGGGAGTACTTCCATAACTGCATTACCTTTAGCAAACCTCCAGACGGCAGCAGATACTGAAGCTTCTGGTCTGATTCTGGTTCCAGTTAATTACTGGGGTAATCGAGTGTCTTTGATTGTTCCTCTTTTACATCCTGTTGTGGTTTAACTCCAGTCAGCAGCTAAGTACCACTCAGCAGCTTGCTCACTACCCACCCTGCCTCTGGTGGGTTGGGGAGGAGAATTGGAAAAAGGTAGAACCCATGGTTTGAGATAAGAACAGTTTAATAATTGAAAAAAGAATTAAATGAAGGTTGCCCTGCTCCTGCAGTCCTACAAAAACACAGAATTGAAATGGCAGTGCTTATCTTTCTTTATTTAACACTAAGTACTGGTACTTGCCTCACAAGAAAACATCTTCCTTTAACCAGTAACAACAATAATAGTAGTCTTGAAAAGGAGATGGAGAGAAAGGAATAAAACCCAAGAACAACAAGTAATACACAGTGCAGTTGCTCACCTCCTGCTGACTGAGTTCCAATCCATCCCTGAGCACAACTGGCAGCTCCTGGCCAGCTTCCCCCAGTTTATATACAGGGCATGGCATTCTATGGTATGGAATATCACTTTGGGCCAGTTCAATCAGCTGTCCTGGCTGTGCTCCCTCCTGGCTTGTTGTGCACTAGGAAATGTCCATGACTTTGGCTAAACACTACTTATCAACATCTAAAACACCAGTGTGCTATTAAACATTATTCTTGTACTGAATGCAAAATGCAACACTGTACCAGCTACCAAGAAGAAATATAACCTTATTCCAGCTGAAACCAGGACAGATCCATAGAAGCGTGGGCCCAATCAGTGTAGAATTTCAGTTAAATTCACCTGCACTTAAAAAACCCCACAGTGATATTTTCTTTAATTATTTATTTTTTCAATTTGAATTTTATGTTTAAAATGACAACAGTCTAAAGTAAACGACCTTTTGTTTAAAGGTTATTTAAAGATTATTTAAAGTAAACAAACTTTTTTGACATTACATTAAGAAATAACATAAAAAGAGTTACAAAACCCAATGTAAAACTGAAACTCCCCTAGGTGTAACATCATTGTTTTTAAAAAAGGTGAACTTTTAAGATGCACTCAAATAAACACGAGAGGGAATTGAGCACAATGATCCTGCTTTCATTCTCATCTTCTAACATGTATACAAAACAAGAAGAAACTGAATACACAGACAAGGATTTGCATGCTTATTTTTCTTTTTTATATCTGTGAGAAGAGGAAAAGAGGCTGTGATTGACTAACAGGAATGAGATGTGTTGGGTCTAGGGGCTGGTCACAGTCTTACCCAAGATGTTTACTCAACTGGAACTAATATAAGAAGACAATTATCTAGAAGGTATAAAATGACCAAAAGAAAACTTCTTAAGTTAGGACTTTTAGGATTGATTGAATGCTTCTGATAACTCCAGGTTCATTTTTGGGAACAAAACCCTGCAGAATACATAAAGAATTATTAGTTCATAGAACAAGAGGACCGTCACACCTAATCATTGTCCTGTGTCTTGTACAGTTCAGCAGATCTACAGAATACTCATCTGGGGGCTGTCTTATGGCACAAAACAGGCAAAACTAGTCTAGTTGGAGACCTGTCAGTAACTTTGGTGTCCCCCAAGTTTTAATACTGGGCCCTATACTGTTTCACTTGTCTATGCATGACTTGAATGAAGGGGCAGATGCTTTCTCAGCAAGATCACTGATGACACAAAGTTGAGAGGAGCAGCTGATACCCCTGGGAGGGTGTCAAGATGATGGATCTGGGCTCTTTGTGGTGCTGAGCAATAGGACAGGAGGCAACAGGTAGAAAGGGATGCACAGGAAGTTCCAGCTGAACATGAGGAAGAACTTCTTTACTGTGTGGGTGACTGAGCACTGTAACAGATTGCCCAGAGAGGATGTGGAGTCTCCCTCACTGGAGATATTCAAGAACCCTCTGGACACAAATCCTGTGCCATGTGCTCTAGGGTGACCCTGCTTGACCAAGGAGATTGGACCAGATGACCCACTGGGTTCCCTTCCAATATTATCCATTTCATGGTTCTGTGAAAACAGGCAAACCTGAGGCAGGAGGTTCAAAGTGTCAGGAAAGGGAAGCAAATGATTGTGGAAGGCTGGAGCAACCACAGCTGTTTTTGCAGCTGAGGCATGGTGCTTGTGACTTGTAGACATAATGGGAGAAATTCTTACCATGATAAAACTGGTGGCTTTGATGCATGGAATCACTGTGGGGTGCATGTCCTATTCACTACTGCCCTCTTGTCCACGTAGCAAGTAATTTCATTAGAGAAAGCAGATTATCAGCACTGATCTGCCCTTTGTAAATCCACGTTTTTCCTCACTGCCTTCTTGTCCTTCAGTTGTTCAGAAATGGATCCTCAAGAGTTGTGCTGCATGGTCTTTCTAGGGACTTAGTTGAAGCTGGCCAGCATTTAGTTCCTCAGATCCTCTGCAGCCTTCTTAAAGATGACTGCAATACTTAGCCCCTTTCCATGGACTTCCCTGGATCATCACATGTGCTTATGGTGATGTGGCTTCACAATCATATCACCCAGGTTTTAATCATCCTTCTGTATGTCCCATCTATTTTTGTAGCCATGAATATACACAATGTCTCTAAATAGTCCTTAACTCTCTTACTTTTGTATTTCCTCATTCCTCAAACTGCAGGTGTGTATGGAGGTATGGAAATGTTTTGAAGACTGAGGCAAAAAAATCTTTCAGTATTTCCCTGTTAAACACCAGTTTCACATTTTCTTTGATCCTCAGTTTGCTACTAGGCTGCTTACAGGATTCTTTTCCTTTTACCTTTTGTGCCTCTGGGCAGCTTGAGCTTTAGCTGGGCTCTGTCTTTACTGACATCATCCCTGGCTGCCTAAGCAATATCTTATAGTTCTCCTTTGCTGCTTGTCCTCGTTTCTGCTTTTTGGATTTTTTTCTTCTTCATTCATTAGCAGCTCCTTGCTTTGTTAATGGGCCTTCTGCCGAAGTTTTTGGTAGTATATAAAATTAGCCTTTGATTAGAATTAAAGAGTATTTTTTTTGGTACATCTATCCATTTATTATTTTTAGACTAAATTCTGCCATTGGCCAGCTCGCAGATCTTGTGACCCAATTTTTATGACAATCCTGCCCTGCAGGAGCCACCTTAAATCACAACGATTCCCCTCTGTTTCTTCATTCAGTGACTGGGAGTTTTTAATGCAGTGCAGATGTAGTTAAGGTGACATTCACTTGTAACCTTTGCAAGAGACGCAGATGTAGCTCAGATCCAGCTGACCTATCTTTATTCAGATTGCTAATGCATACTTCAATATTTCTAAGTCTTTAATGTCATACACCATGGAATGTGTTTACTGTACATGCATATTGCATAAGGCCATGGCTTTTGGTGGACTCAGCTTTTGATAAAACAATGCTTTTACCTTTGAATGCAACACTTAAGGTACACAAATTGGGAAAAGAAAATCTTTGTTCCACAAATATCAAGGTCTCTATTGTTAGCTTGGAAGGCTCAGGTCACAAGAACTCAATTTTGATAGAAGGTTTTAATGTATATGAGGACTACAGAGACCTTGTTAAGTTCTTCCCATGTCAAACAGAATTGAAGATTTTTCTGTGGGGAAAAAGAGGCATTGAAGGTCAGCATATCCAGTAGTGTGAAGTCAAGACTTGTTTCATACCATGAGTAATAGAGAGAGTGGGCCCAGCAGTGAAAAAAAGGTGATTTTGACAGTAGGAAAAATCTATAGGACCAAGGTGATAGTGGTAACTTGTGATCACTGAACGAATTTTCAGATCCATTACTAGTAGTAAGAATATAATGACCCTGTGTTTTGGGAAATAGCTTGGAAATTCTAGCTTTTTTCCTTCTCTCTCTCTCCCTCTCAATTTTTTTTTAAAATTATTTTCAAAAAATTTTAATTCTTTTCCTTGAAAACAGAGAAACTTATATAATAAAAAACTTACCCAGAACCAGGCAATGTAAAATTGCCTTTTACTACAGGATCATCTAATGATGACTGGTAAGGGCAGGATTTGATTTCACTTTCCAAGCAGTTGCTGCATGCAAAGGTTAGGCTGCAGGCGGGGGCTGCTGCACCATGAGGCAGCAGTTCTCACTGTGTGATTGAATTAGCTGATTTCCTCAACTGTGGCTACAGATGTAGAGGCTCAGGCTTGACTTACAGCATGAAATGTCTATTGCAGGGAGTGAGCAGTGAACCTACAGAGCTCTGGGAAAGGGTGCTAGAACACTTGATTTGTGTAACACCTCATTTCTGTTTCCTGTGTTGGATCAAGAGCCTGCCCTGCACCCAGCCTGGCCATGTCCTCGCTGCCCACCCTCCTCCCTCCTGTGAAGCCAGCACAGCCTGGCTGCTCTAACTTCAGTTCCAGGTGGAAGGAACATTTGTCAGGGCATCCTGTCAGAAACAGAGGTATTTGGCATCTTCAGTCTCCAAGGAAGTGCAGGAAATCCCATTTCTGCAGCACTCCCCGTGGTGGGTCCGCTCTGGCTGTGAGGTGAGTCCTGGGCTCCGCTGTGGACACCTCAATCACAAAAACACCCTCCCTGCTGGAAAGCTATTGGGGTGCCATCACAGGGGCCAAACATGGTCCCCCGTGCACTCTAGGAGCACATCTACAGGCACAGGGTTCCCTACTGGGAAAGGGCCAGCACAGCTGTTTTCTCCCTGGAATGCGGTCGCCAGACAGTCTGGCCAGGCCCCAGGTGCCGCGTGCATGGTGACACGGTGAATGTCAGCTGTGTGAGGGAATGCTGGGTGGCTGTGTGTTCCTGGTGACTCCCTTAAATGTGCCAGCAGGACCTGAGAGAAGGATTTATTTAAAGCTGCCCTATGACTTCCTGAGGGGTAGGTCAGCAAGCATGTCTGCAAGGCCTGCGTATGGTGCTGCCCTTATGTTGATGTTACTGTTATCCACCCAAACACCTGACAGAACCCGACTCCACTCTTCGCAGTGACTTTTTCATTACAGAAAAGTGCTCATTTTGGTATTTGCTGGAAATAAGGGCAGTTTTCTACATTATCCTGGATCCCGAGAAGGAAAAAAGGAAATAATTTTGAGAGAATTTCTTGCTTTCAAAAGTACCAGTGGCTCAACTTCTTTGTAGTTTTTGTACTGCTGTAAAATACCTCATAATTGTGGCCTAAAGCGGTACAGCGGGTTTTTGTGCAGCATTGTTCTTCCTTCAGTGCAGCTCCCTTATTCAGTGTGACTGCATCCTCAGATGGGATTAGAGGAGAGCCTGCTTGAAGTGCAGTGCTGATTAAAATCAAACCCATCTACTTCCTTGTGTATTCAGTACATGGCTTTTGGAATACAGCATGACCTGGATTTTTTCCCCTAAATCCATGCTGTTGCCTTCTGCTGGGTTCTATAGTAGACTGATAAAGTTCCTGCAGTATTAAAGACTGTGAACACAGTTATTTAGAATCCACTCGGTCCTGTAAAATCTGCCACTCTTGATGCTGATGAGTATTAGGAATGTCTCAGAATGAGTTTCAGGTCTGAGACTGATGTGGCAAAGTCCTGGTTGCTCTAACTGTGCATGCATTTCTGGTTGAAGACTATGTATAATTCAGTGTGGAAAAGGATTGGTTTTCTTCTTCAGACTGTCAGAACAGGCACATAGCTGAAGACACAGATATGCCTAAGTTTTGAGTGGCAGATCACATCCTGGGAGTTCCTACTATGTAGGCCATAGCACTTTGAATTCCTTCTATCCTCTATGTAGTAATCAGTTTTCATAATGCTTTTCTCAGCAAGTGTAGAGACAGGAGTCCCACCCTTTTGATTATCCTTTTTCCTTGAGTTGCAAGATAAATCAATGCTAACTTTTACCATTAGTGTTGGAAAACAAATTTGTTTTCTCATTATCTATTTTAATGATACCTGAATGTTACAGAAGTCCTTTGACCTTTAATCTAATATATACTGTAGACATGGAGGGAGGTGAAAAAAAAATCATAAGGCTCTGCAGAATTTGAATACAATGAATTTTTTTCCCCTCAGCCATGAAAGAGTATAAAAGCTACAGGTTCCCAGTTGAAATACTGCAAGAACAAGGAATGAGACTGAGGTAGCTAGAGAACAAAGGTGTCTGTGGACCTCATGAAATATGCACGAATTTATGGGAAATATGTATAAATAACTTCATCTACCCAGGGAGGCTGGGAAGCTTGATGGTTTAAACAGCCTCAGTATTCAGAATCAGGAAACTATTTTAACATTAGCAACTAACTGTCTTAGATGCTTTTTTGTCGAATAACTTTATGTTTGTAGAATGGAAGATGGATGGTGCTTTATTAGCAACAGAGTTTGAAAATGGAAAGAGAGAGCAGAGGCTGGCTTAAAATTTCTTGAATGCTAGAAATATTCTGACGTTTTGACATCTGAGCTTTTGCTACTCTCTGAAGTCTAGGGCTCCTTAATGGCAAACCCCACCTTGTTTAAATGTGTTTTATGTACCCTGAATTACAGTTGCTCTTCAGTTCTTGAGTTTGCTGACATGCACCTGAGTCCAGAAAACTGACTTTGTGGGGTGAATGGAATAATTGTCCCCACTGTGGCACTGAAAGAGGCCCAGAAGACCCTGTGGACATGAAACTCCTGAGACATTTTCTTTGCTCATGTTAGTGTACATCCTGCAGTTAGTGGTGGTGAGAGTTTTCAGCCTTGTTGCACTTAGAGCAAACCTCCAAGAGAGCAGACTGAAATGTCATGATAAGCATCTGGTGGTCCAGCTGCAAATCTGAACTTTGGTGGTTAGGGAAATTCTTGCCCTCCTGCACAATTCCCATCTCTATTTGTTCTTTGCCCCAGCCCTTTTCTGTTTCATAGTTTTTGGGGAGTTTTATCCTTGTTAAAATCCTCTTCAAGCAAGATTTAAGCAAGTTTTAAAGAGCTCTTACCTATCTTGAAAAGTCTGACAGTAAAAAAAAAAAAAATCACATGATGTGGGAGAGAACCAATATTACATATTAGCTAAAAAAGTGGAATAGTAAGTGGTAGATGCTGCTGATGACAGCAGAAACAGAAATAGCCTAATGAAATACAGTGTTGCTTTTTTCATTAAGGAAATGTACCACACTGATAAGCCTCCATATGAAATGAAGAATCCACTCTCTCAGCTGTGGTTAGAAATCCACCACATGCGTTTTGTTGTGCAGACCAGTTGTTAAGAAACTCCTCTGAGTATGGTATGATATGGTGGGCTGCAGGGAGAGTTTTGTCTGTGCCACTGTAGGTATTTCTTGATTCAACAGAAGGATGATGTATGGATGCGGGCCAGGGAAAAAATTGGAGAAGCTGCCCCTTAGTGCTGGCAAATAATTTTCCTTGAGGAATTTCTGGTGTGACTGCATGGTCTTTATGCTTGATTTGACAAGAGGAAAGAGATCTTTATCAGTCTTTCAGTATCTTAATGGGATATCTTGTAGAAGGAAAACCAAACTGATCTGCTAAACTCAATTTTCCACAACACTACAGTTTTAATGTCAAGAGGAAGATAATCTGATCCCAAGAGAATGCTCCCCACCTTCTTAAGGGGAAAGTGTGACACCTCAGTATTCTGGCCGGAAACATATGTCAATATAGTAATGATCTTCAAATGCACAAAACTAAAATTGATTGTCATTCTCTGTAGAGCTTCCTGTCTAAATTCAGTGCTATCATAGGGTTATTACACAACTCTCCTCAGACCCACAGTAACTCTTCTTATGCTTTTTGGACGGTGGACTAAATTCCACTTCTTGAAATGGTAGTCTAGAGTACATCCACTACATTTAGAGATCTATCTCAAATGATATCACTGTAGTGATTAAAAACCGAGTAAAGATTTAAAGAGTTAACTTGTCTGTTCTCAAAATGGGTCTGAAGCTCTTGCCTAGGCCATAAATAGTGTTGTGCTAATGGTTTTTGTGATAATAATTTAGTCAAATCAGGCCTCAAGATTTAAATTTATTTTAGGCTCCTTTTTCCTTTTTTAAATTTTCAGCTGTATTGCTAAAATTGTTTTGAGAAAATTTTGGTTTGCTTGTAAATTAGTTTATGATGAGGTGACCACTGTCTCAACTGCAGTAGCAAAACCACTCTGTGTGTGTGTTGCTTATCCAGTGTTTTCTGGCTTCTTTCACTGAACTGGTTCACAAGATTAGTTATGCAATGATTGTTTAGATTTAATGGTTCTTATCCATGTATAAAATGAAATAGCACTGGATATGTGCTATATATATAACACTGGACATGTGTGAAATCTTCATATTCCTCTAAGACCTTGAAAATACTGTGTCATACCTGTATAGGCATTCACGTTAAATGAAAAAAAAAATAGTTTTAAACAAATCTATCATTATGGTGGGATTTTTTTGTATGCTTGGACAAGTATGAGACTTTGAACAGGAGATAAAATAGAAAAAGTTGGCTTTCAAAACACACTAGCAAATTTGTTTCTTTAAAAACTTTATTTACAAATACAGCTGTACAACAGCAGATGTGAAATGATCTTTCAGTTGTACAGGGATTTAAATTACCTCTAAGAGTACTAGATTTGTCTATCCAAGTATCTTCCAATCTTCAGCACACTAATTTCAGCTTTCCAGATGGCCTTTGCTGAACGAGGGTGAGAGTTCGTGTTTGTGCACTATGGGCAAGGCTCCTGAGTTGGAATGCCATCTACTGGTGCTAGCTCAAATAGTGCTAAGATTTGACTTGTGCAGGGATTCCTTGAGTAGGCAGGCTGGAGCAGGTGACCACTCTGGTCCATACCAACCTGACTTGATCCTGTGATTCAGCCTGAGCTTTGCCTTTTATTGGCTGTCAAAGATAAGATAAGGTGAGGTGTGTTACATTCATACCAACAAATCCTCCAGAACCATTCTGTTGCTGCCATGTTTCTAAAGACTTATTCTTGGTGTAGTATGCAAGAGTTCCACTAATGCTGATAAAACAAAGAGCTGTAATTACTGGGTTCTAATGTAGCCTACTTTTATTAAATTCACTAGACTCAATTATTTTTCTTACCCAGGCTTAGTGGATTTGCTATTTAGGGTTCTGAGATGTCTTACAATAGCAACAGTATCTGTTTCATCTCTGCTATATTAGCTGTTTTGAGGAATTTTGAGTCTAAAGCTTTAGTGGGTGAAGCAGACCTGTATATTAGCTAATCCTATGACAAACTGCAACAAAGATAGGAAATATTCAGGACCACGGGAAATCGTCATGTAAATGTAGTATTATGCAACTTTTATTATAAAAATGCATCTACATCTAGGATAATCTCATTACAATAAATAAGAGTAAGTTATTATTTCTGCCCTTGTAACTATTTCATTTTTCAGCCAAATCCCTGAAAAAGTTACTGTTTGTTTCTTTCCTTTTAGTTGGCTTATGTGGGACAGATTTCTGACCATCTTGGTAGCTTGAACTAATTCTCTCACACAGGGCATACAGGAAAATCTCATTTCTTAGATGTCATCAGTAAAACAACATTACAGAAAAGACCTACAAGATATCTCTTCTATAGCAGCTGCCCATGTACAAGTTCCCACAGGAAAAAAGGACAGCAATCTTCCCTGTGTGTTGATCAGACTGAGATTTAATAGGTTAGGTTTTAAGTTTGCTATATTGACTGACCTGCTTTGATAATGTTCTTTTCACTCTTTTTCCTCCTTCTATCAGCCCTTCTTTGTGTCCTTAGGAATGGGAACATGCTTTCAGTCACAAAGTAAACAGTCAGACATTTCTAAACTTTGCTGTTGAATGGAAACTAGTATGTTTGACTGGGAGCTAATTACCATGGTTGGGAAATGGCTCAGTGACAGGCCAGGGACTAGAGAAGTTATTTTGTCAAGTAGATTGGTGTTATAAGTGATGGTTTATCCATGCTGATTAATTTACCAATGATATATGTTAGAATGAGTTCTGTTCCAATAATAGGAAGGATCTTAATTCTCCAATTAATTTCACTTTGGCTAATACAATGGTATGTTTTTTTCTGGCACTAGTTAAGGACATTCGCAAGGAGTGAAATAGAAACACTTTTTATTCTTGGAAGTGTTCCGTGATGCTTATAAATATTCCATTGACTTTTATGTTAATAAATTAAGTCTAGATATAATGGAGTGGAGTATCAAGTTAAATATTCAAAAAGGCACCTCGTTTTTCCATCAGTTTTCAATGTATACACACACAGAAGTTTACACCTTTCTAAAGAACAAGCCTTGAAACTGTGGTGTTTGTGATATAACTGGTATCTGTGTGTTTTGATGGTTGAATGCTCTTTAGGAGGGTTCTGAACAGGCCCCCATAGACTGATTCAGAAGCTGGAAGACTTCCAGATGGTGAGGTCATGCTTGGCACTTCCAGCGTCTTGAACTTATGTGTAGAAGTTTTGTCATTCACCTTGGTTTTTAAATTAGTACTTCCTCACCCACCTCATCAAAGGAAGCCAGTTGGCCCTGCTTATCTGCATGACTGGTTTCTCTCTGCTTGCCCACCTAACTCCTGCCCCCAACTGGAGTACTTCCTCTTAAGAAGAAAAATGACCTTTTAATTCATACCTTTCCCTCTTCTACTAGAATTAGCCCTCGCAGCAACTTTCACGTGTAGTTACAGTAAGTATATTTGCAGAGCAATAAAACAGTCACCATTTTCGTGATGATTTGAGATAAGTCACTTGAAAAACATCTTTACCCCTGAATGTTTACCACTGTGCAGATTCATTTAAGGGCAATAAAAACCAGGTGGCACTAATTCAGTAGGTGTCTGCTTTGCCATTTTGAGATGGAAAATTGAATCCTATATTTATTTCACTCGCATAACCATGAGAAGTGTCAATGTCTTATTTCTAGCTTATTAACCTTCAAGACAATTACAGATTCTGTTTCCTGCCAGGATGGGAGGTGCTTACATTTAGCTATACAAATTTTTATTAATATTTCTGGGAGCAGTGGATACCAAGGGGGAAGTGGAAAGAGAGTGGAAAAAATCTCCATGTGTAATTATAACTTCAAAGTAATGCAGCTGGCACAAGAAGAGATGAACCTCTTGAACTGAAGGAGAAGAAATGGAAGTGTTTAATTTTTCTGTGTATTCATATAAAAATGTTGAAATGACATTATATTTTAATTTTAATTAATTTTTATTGGTGTTTTAATATAGGCTCTCTTTGAAGATGATTTTTCAAGATAGCTGCAAAGTATCAATGTAATATAGCCTTATTTTATTGTGTTTTTTGGTGGAAGAGAAGTACCAGTATGGGATTTGGTAACAGAAAAATTTCCTCAAGTGAGAGATTTCCCCTAATAAACTGGTGACACCATGCAAAATGGCAAGCAGAAGGACAGTGGGGGAGTGCTTAAACTTTGAGAGCCACAGAAGGAAATTTTTATATGAAGCACTAAGAGGACTGATGAAGAAATGTGGGCTGGAGTATGTTTAAAAAACTACTAATCCCATCTCAATACAGATGGTGTTGGGAAGAAACTGGAGCATATATTTAGGGCTTACTAGTAGGTTTTTTATCACATCTAAATGTACACCCACTTATTGCTCAGTGAGTACATCCCTTGGAATCAGAAAAGATCATTTGATAAAATTGCTTAAGCAAACTATTAAGGAATATGCTGAGGTTCTTTGCTTCATAGTGACAGGGTTTTTGCTTACACGCTGTAGTCATTATTTATTATATTTTCTAATTTTTGTCTGCATATGTCATCACCAGAATTCAAAACTTGTGGTCTAAATATTAGAGACCTTATTAAATGTTAAATTTGAGGCTTCAGCATAGATTACTAAGAAAGCTAGTCCTGAGATCTACAGCCTCTTGGATAAACACATCCAGTCTATCCTCCCTGACCTCCACTAGCTAGCTAGGAATTTCTAAAATTAGTACAGAGATTATCCGTAAAGGAATTTTGCTTCATTGACACTTATGCTGAAATGTTTAGGTTTCCCTCTGGAAAACCTGAAATTATATATTTAGTTGAACTGCAAGCTTTGGATAGATGCAATGCAGTGGTTAACAACACAAAATTCCAAAGTTCTTTCTACGGAGTGGTGACATATGTCCCTGTGCTCTTCACTAGTCTATGTTCTCCTTTGGAGTGATGAGCCTTGAGCTCTGCCACCTGTGCAGTGCCTTCTGCTCCAGTGCATTGTGGTGCCTCACAGGAGACTGCACCTGCTTGAAAGGTTTCACTCACAGAAATGACTGACACTACGAAGTACCTGGAAGACAAGTATTGTGAGATGTTGTGAACAATACATAAGAGACAGACCTGTTGAGCAGTCTGCCATTCCCTGGAATGGTACCTTGGTTGGGCACACCTACCTTAAGACCTGGAGACTTTCTGAACTGGAATGTGACACCTGAGTCATGCAAGGCAATTGAAACTTGCTCATCCAAGCCTCTGTAGCAATTGTTGCAAAACTTTTCATGCAAAGGGAAGAGGTGGCTCACTGAAAAGTTGATTCCTCAGGGATGCCCAGGCCAATGGAAAACATCAGCATTGAGTTATAAGAAAAAAATCCCCACCCAAACTCCCTTCTGCATCACCAGCAGAAAAGCAATTTCACTGTAATTGGAAGATTTTGCTGTGTGGGGTGTCAACAGATAGGAAAGCCAGACACTAATGCTCTGGCTTATGCCAGATTGGATTGCAATTTAACATTTAAATGGGTTAGTCTGCCTATAAATCTGTTTGTGGCTATTTCTGATCTTCCCCGGAGAAAAGCAAGGAAAAGTGATCTATAAATCATGTTGTTACAAATGTCTTTTATTTTCCTGGTTTCATGAAGAGAAAAGATGTGTTTGTTTCATCTTCCCCCTTCACTTATGCTTAAAAACCAGCTTTGGTTTTATCTTTGTTAAACAGAAACGACCTTTCTGTTCGTAACTAGGCTGATAATGTTGTGTAAGCATTTGGCAATGGCTGTGTGCTCTGCAGTTTGTGTCAGAAGGGGGTAGGTCTCTTCTGTCAAAGCACCAGTAGAAAGCTAACTGCACATTCATTTGCACCATGTAAGAACAAGCATGTAGGCTCATCTGCTCTGCCTTCTCAGCAGTGATGTGTCTGTGCTGCTGCTGGGTAGCTCGGGGATTCAAGTTTCTGGGGTATTAGATATGATTGCCAGTTGTGTCCTTTACCAGCTGCCTCCTGATCTGCCAGTAAAATGGACCGGTTTAGGTTTTCTGGCCATCCCTAATCCTCTCCTGGCATTTAGTTGCACATTAGCAACAGGAGGAGAGGAGATAGCCTTCAGCTGTGACAGGGGAGGTACAGTTTGGATTCAGGAGGAATTTCTTCACGGAAAGAATTGTTAAACTTTGGAACAGCCTGGCCAGGCAGGTGGTGGAATCACCATCCCCAGAGGTGGTCAGGAAACGACTGGATGTGGCACTAAGTGCCATCAAAGTAGTGATCAAAGGTTAGACTTGATGATCTGAGACATCTTTTCCAACCTAACTGATTCTGTGATTATTCCTTCTGCCTTTCACAGGGATCAGTGTTAAGAACCTATATTATATGGGATAATGTTATAAAACTGATTAATTTAGAAAGCAGAGCTCTGTACTTGGAGTACCTAGGGAAATAAGACCTTGAGCGGAGGTGTGAAAAATGGAATAAAATCAATATTAATATGTTTCAGTCAGTGGCCCAGGCTAGGTGCTGGGTGGAGGAGACCTCCTCAGACTTCTATTCTAAGCTAACACTGAAGAGGTCTTCATCTAAATGCATGTTGCTCAAACATATTTTTCTCTAAATAGCAAGATTTATTATGTTTTTGTTGTTGTTGTTTTATTTTTTAAATATGGATGTAATATTTTGTTTTCCATGAGTGGTTGGGGTTTATCCTCCTTTGTTTTGGGACATCAGATACTGATGGGAGGAAAATTAAAACATTTCTCTTAAAACCTCATGGTAAAAGATGTACTCTAACCCTTTACGCACTTTTCATGCTGGCATTTTAAGTATTGGTTTGTTGGTGGCTGTACTTAATCTCAGTAGAAGGATGTAACTGGACTTTTCTGTTTTTTTCTTTGGTACAACAGATCCTTTTGTTTTGGTAGTGTTGTTGCCTGTTTTGCAGGTGGTGAATGTTTTCTTATGGGCAGGTTTCTTTTGTATGCTGAGATTGTGCCTTAAGGGCTTTGGTGAATTAATTCAGTTTGGTACATGTGGCTTTAGGAGTGCTTCAACAGCTAAAAACCCAATCGATTGAGAAAAGGACAAAAAAAAAGTACATCTTTGTTCCTTTAGGGGTTGAATAGCTGAGCTGATGACTGCAGTAGAGGCAATTGTCAGTGTAAAACCACAGCAGTTCACCTGAGACCTGACAAAGAAGTTCAGACACAGATGAAGAAGGAGGAAATACGAGGGACAGCAAAACACAGAGTCTATTGTCCTTCATGAATGTTGAGGTTGTAGGTGAAAATTGGTGTGGGGAATGAGGGGAGCATCTCTGAAAGAGTGGGACATCCTGCTGATTTTCTTGCCTTTCTGTTACAAGGCTGAGGAAATCTGAGCCTCTGTCTGTTCCAGGTGAAATGGAGCCAGGAACTGTGTTAAAGAACTGAGGCCAAGTACCACAGCATACTTGTAGTACTTGCCATAAATCTCTTGCAAGCCCCATGCAGAGCTTCAGTCCCACTCAAACATAATGCAGGGTAGAAGTGATGAATTCAGAACTGGTGAAATGACATATCTTTGTAGCATGAAAACCTGGGACTTGGCACAAGGACATGCAAGTATGCTTTAGGGTGTGAAGCTGTCTGAGATAGTCTTAGAGGATGGGAGGAAGTGAAACCTAGTGCAAGCTGTCCACACTGCCAGCTGGGAGTGGATCTTGGCATTGACGTGTCAGCTCTGAGATATGTTAGTGCATTTCACTGCAATACACTAGCTCCAATATGCCAGAATTGTGCCAGGTTGATGGCAAGCTGCAGCCCTGTAGAAGAGCTTGTCCTATGCACTTCTTCAGGACTCTAACTCTGCTTCTGAAACAGACTTGCAG
The DNA here is from genome assembly GCA_013400435.1 of Pycnonotus jocosus. Classification (NCBI taxonomy): domain Eukaryota; kingdom Metazoa; phylum Chordata; class Aves; order Passeriformes; family Pycnonotidae; genus Pycnonotus; species Pycnonotus jocosus. Next base: position 372,606 of record VWYP01024494.1, read on the forward strand.
AATGTCTCTGCAAAGACATCCGGCCGTTGGAAATGGTCCACAGCTCCTGAGGTATTCATCTCAGCTGTGATGTGTCAAGCAGCTGTGTATTGGTGCAGAAGGGCTCAGTGGATGTTGGAAAAACCAAGCCTTCATTGAGAAATAAAAGCTTTGATCAGTTTTTGGGGAGTGCCTTTGTACGTATTTATTTATAGAAAAAAAAATTGCCATACCTAGAAGGGTTCTGGTAAAATATCAGTAGATGTCAACTGGATGAGAAAGGGAAAATTGGAATACTGATCTAAGCTGCCAGTGGGAGGGTCATCTTCTCACAGGTATGATTTAGTTTTTGGTCTGTAGAAATTCAGTCACAAATACTACAAAATATATAGCATGCTCCATAGCAGAAATATGCTACTTTGAGTCTTCTTGTTCATCTTTTCTAGGACACTATGAAATGGCAGTATTTTTCTTCTAAATAATTTCCCCATGAAATCTGGTGGCTTTTTGAAAAAAAAAAAAAAAGAAAAAAAGGAAAAAAATTCAATGTTCTATGTTGCTACGTTTCCTTTTCGTTTGTATGGAGTTTCTAGACACAGCTGCAACTTGAAAATATAGCCTCATATTATAAACAAAAGTGCAATGAAGCAGAAGAAGCTCAATGAGGCACCATGAGGGTTTCAGCTTACAACAGATGTTAAATGAATTTATTGGTACAAGAGTGTTTAATAAGCTGGTAAGTTCCTAGTAGCTCTCCTATGACCTTCCTGGGATCAGGAGAGTTCTTCTGAATTCACTGCCAATGTTTCCTAGGTAGAAACCCAAATAGTTGATGAACATGATGCATTTGCTATCTGAGGTTGTAGTGTTCTAAAAACATGGTGGGAAGGTGTCAATTCTCTAACTCGAGTTTCCAAAAAGTATTTATGTCAATTTACAGCTGATATCTATTCCACTTGGCTCTCCTGTCTCTTTTCTTTTGGTTAGTGCTCATAGCTGTGGTTAGGTTTTTGTGTGTGTGGCCAGATTAATTTTTCTAATATGATGACTAGGAGAGTGAATAGTCTGTAAGTTCATGCTTTAAATTCACAATGAAAGCTTCCATTGGCCAGGGATCTGTGTAAAGTTTGAAAATCCTGCTGAACGAGTTAGAAACTATGAAACTAGGAAATCATTATTTCTCTAGTCTAGCTTCTTTACGACTATTTTTGTTCTTAAGTGTCTGTGTCTTAAATCAATTTTTTTTCACTTCAGGAAGATATATTTTTTTTATAATAAAACCAAACTTGCATAGATATTAAAGATGGAAACTAGATGATTTCTGACTATGAGATTGCATATTTCCAAAGTTGTACAATGATACCCATGAGAAAAATTATGTGCTAAGCCAAAGAGTTTAAACAAATAATTGAAATTGCCCAAAACTCTAATGGGAACTGAAAGCAACAGAACTTCTGAAACTGCATTATATCTGTGATAGTATTTGGTATCATGGAACAAATATTCTAGGAGAGTTTTGATTTATTAATTTACCTTTAGTTTTTTATTTAACACTCTTGTTGCTTCTTTAATTCTGGAAAGATTAGTAAATGCATGACTTTAATTTCTTCATTCTTATGACATGGTGACTCATCTGTCAAAGAGTTTAGCTGTTTTGTGGCAAGTTGTGTCATTCTGATTTCTTCTCAGAGAAGAACTAGTTTACAAGGTTGAACAGCTACAGGACATAATAACTAGTATCATTGTCTTTTCAGATCTCCCTGAAATTGATTTTTTCTAAAAGATTAATAACTGAAGGTCTGGGAGGAGAAATGAATGGAATCTTTTACCACTGAAACAGGCTGTTTTGGCTTGATGTTGGTTTGAACCAATGACTTCAGAACCTGCTCAGACTGCATGTGTACCATTTTTTCTTAAATAGAATGCAGCTTTAAAAACTAATGATATCTGCCCTTTTTGTGGTGGGAAGAGTCCTTGCCAATGACCTCAGCTCAGAAAGCCTAAGGGTTAGTCTGCCTTTGCTATATCCAAGACCATCCACTGGAAAAACTTAAGTGCTCCTAGAACCTAATGGTTGGATAGAAGATGACTAGAGAGTCCTGGATGGCCCTGGTAAATGTCAAGGATCTGTAGCTTAACAATTGACAAATATTTGACTTGCAGTTTAATGACTAAAACATCAGCTATTGCTGTACAGCTGATAAGTGGGAATTCATATCTGTTTTACTAACGGTTGCAATAATTACCAGGAACCACATTCATTTTTCAAGCAACTTCAAGGTATTTTGCTAAAAGAAGCTTTTACACAAATCTTTAATAGCTTACAACTACGGGAAACTTTGTCGTATCAAACATGGAATGCACATTTTTCAGAAGAGTTGAGGTGTGTCTCTAGGATAGCATGTGCTTCTAAATATCCAACCTGTCATCCTTGAATGAGGACATACAGAGCAACAGTGATGTTCCCGTTACTCCATAGTGGCAACAAAAATCCATGCTCCTACTGCAATGCAAGCAGTAAGACTTATGGTTAGCTGTTCCATGCTGAGGTACTAGTCATGAATTTGTTACTGGAGTAAATGGCAGAGGAGGCAGCTGAACTTTTTATCTTCCCCTACCTGCACTGTTTCATACTAAGTCTAAAAAACTTTGTTGTCCTCACTTATAAATCTAACATAGAAATTCCAAGTAGGTATTGGAGATTTTGTGTTTGTTTTGGGCAAAAGATGTTAAAGTCAGCATATGCAAATGCTATCTTTCACCAATTATTATGGCAAAAACCTATTTTTTCCCTACACAGAGGCAAGTTCCATCATAAATTACATGTACCACTGCTTTGTTGTGGTATGGTCAGACCCTTCAGGAAGTGGGACTGTATAGTCAGAGAAAACTTGCTGTATAGGTGTAAAAAGTGAAGAATGACAAAGGAAAGTAAAAATTTAAAATATACCTGCAGAACACAGAACCTCTGAGAGAGATGTTGGATTTCAATGTTGAGGCTTAGGTACTGACCAATGGAAAAAAGCCAAAGATTTGAGAAACGACTTTGTTTCCTTTTGAGATCTCTGGCACTCTGAAGAAACAGGATTTTGTATGTTCCTTCTAAACAAAGATACCACATTTCATTTTGTCTTATCTTCAGTAAGATCAACCTATATATCTTTGTTACTTTGGTCTGTTTGGATCAGATAAGTTACAATAACTGTGGATATTTCCTCAGAAAAGCTCTTTGCTTGCATTTGTCCTGCTATTTCAATGTGCCCCCTTGTTGTTCTGGAAGACACTGAAGGAAATCATTGTGACTTCTAGTAGTCACTTCAGTCTCTGAACATGTTATGAACACTGGCATCTACTGTGATAGATCATCAACCTAAACAAAGAATCCCCAAAATTCAAGTCAACTATATAATGAAATATTGATGTAAATGTATTATCTCAGGGAAAAATACAAATCTAGGGCCCAATTTTCAGCTATATTAAAAGAAAAAATTGATTAGAACAAAGGAGAATCTGCTTTGTTTTTCAGCAGAAAATGTAATCAGGAATCCATTTTGTGGACAGTTTCTCATATAAAATAGAAATATGCAGTTACTAGCTGGAAAGAATTAAAATCAATGAATCATAGGAAAAAGTGGTTTAATGGCATAGTGAAAGAGGTAACTATGTGAAGGAGGCCTCAGGCTGACAGAGAAAGAATATATAAAGGAAGGGAAAAGCAAATGTCACAGAGAACAAGAAAGTCAACACATAAAAATTACACTGCAACAGCAGATTGAATGTTTAAGTGTATTGACTGTATTGAAAGCTGAAGGCCATGGAAAGGCTTGGAAGTCTGACTTGCAATATGGGCACCAGGCTGAATGATTGTGTCCTTAGGTGTCCATGGACTTTTGCAGATACAATGTTCTATCTCTGTTAAAAGAATAATTTTGGGAATTCTGTGGCCATTTTACAAGGGTTGTCAAAAGATTTTCTTCATGTTCAGACCTTTCAGCAATCTTTGAAAGAGTGTGATGATCCTTGTAGAAAGAAAAAATACTACAGTAGTATGATAGCATCTCCTAAACAATCTCTTCTTTATATTGCTGCTAGATAATAAATATTATACTATGTAGGATGCTTTTAAAAGAAATTGTTAATAAATCTAGAGGTGAAAACTCAGTTTTAAAAGATTGTGTATTTTTTCCTATGTCTGCACATCATCAGATATTAAAAACGAACTTAAAGAAGCACTGAGCTGATATTTTGACTGTGTTGTTTTCTTACAACTTTGGAAATCTACCATTACTAGCTGTGTCACATTACCATTCTCCCTTCCATATCTGAACCAAGGGAAGTTTAGACTGGATATCAGGAAAAAATTTCTTCACTGAAAGAGTTTTAAACCTTTGGAAGAGGTTGTCTGGTTAAGTGGTGGAGTCACCATCTCCTGTAGTTGTCACACTTCGGGACACGATTCAGTGGTGGACTTGGCAGTGACAGGTTAAGGGTTGGACTTGATGATCTTAAAGGTCTTTGCCAACCTAAATGATTCCATGATTCTACAAAAATACTTGGTTGAGAAAGGAGGTGGTGCTTGGAAACACTGCAAATGTTAAAAATTCTTTTTGAGTCAGGCAGTGTTCATGATTGAAACTCTTCCTGTACCCTTCTAGGAATACACTGTTCTTGGAGGGCAAGAATTAGGGCTGAGGGTGGGAACAGCTGGATTCTGTTTTAAACTTCACAAATAGCAGTGATCTTAGGGCTGTAAATCTGAGCTTCCTGCAACCTGGAACACACAACTGTAATATGAAACTGGGGTTCTGTCCAACTTCAGGATTTGTGCTTGGGAAATCACAGTCCTAACTGCAACTTATCTACTTTGTCTTTTTAATTAGGTGAGGCAAGCAATCATTTTAGCTGGAAGAAGAAAGACGCTTAAAATGTTTATTATACACTTGCCACACTAATCTCTTCCTAGGGTAGTACAGTGACAGTGCTTTGGTACTGCAGTAGTTTGTACAACAATGTTGTTTTTTTTTTTTTTTTTCTTTGCTTTCCTTCTGAAAGGAGAGTAAAATTCTAAGATTTTTTTTTCAGTGACATAAAAAACAGACCAAAGTTGTTTGTGATGAGTGCAAGTAATTGAAGTTTCTGAGACTGAACACATGACTGTAGAACAAATCTCTTGAGTGTAATTATTTCAATATGGAACATGCTGATTGAAAATGAGCAGCGAAATTAGCAAGCAGGAAAAGATGATGATATGAACTTTCTCAGGGTCAGTAATTCCAATCCAAGAATCATTTTGCAGACACGTGAAAACTCCTTTTCTCGGCCCCCAGGCAGTAAGATGGTTTGGGATTTGTCCAGTAATTGTTTAGCCCTGCAGAACATATGAATGGCTGTGTAATCTCTGTGGTCGAATCTTAGTGCAAGGGAGAAAATGGAAATTAAAGCAATAAAATAAGCAGCAAAACACTAAGGAAGCTGAAATTTGTTTTGGAAAGAAGAAAAATGTTAGATGGTAAAAGTTGTGAGCTATTAAAAGAAGCACAATGGTATAAACTATTGTGCTGTGAATCTTGGGAAGAGATTAATTTATCCCTGACCTACTAATAGTCCTGAAACATTTCAAACCATTGATGTTAGATAGAAACTCTTTCATTGTTATTATATTGGTTCAACTAGAAGAAGGTACTGATGAATATATGAAGGTGTTTCTCCCTGTGTGCCCCTTCTCTCTGTGGCTTTGGCCTGCAGATTTTGCCTTTGTGGAAATGACTATAGTGAAAAGTATGCCTTGTAAAAGAAGTAAATTCAAAAGTTATTGGGAATTGAGAAAGTAAGGGGCAATACAGAAACTTGTTTCTTTTTCCGAGTTCCTCTTGGAGAGGACATGGTGACTGTCACTTTATTTGCTCTCTTTGGGTATAGATACTTTCTCCTCATTCATGCCCTGCTCCCCAGGGTACTCTGCTGAATGGGTAGGGTACATTTTGACGATGGCAGAGGCCATGGGAAAGGAAATAGAGTGCATTCTGTGCAGATTACAGAAAATACTCCCTGTTCCAGGTGAACTCAGAGACAGTGAGGATTAATACAAAGGAACTATTCTCTTCTTGCCAAATGAGTCACTAGAAGCAGCCTCTGACACAATCTTGAACTCTTAATTTTCCCCTACCACCTCATGTCATGTTGTTCCCTGGTTGGTAGTTCTGGTCTGAAACTTCTGTTAACTACCTTCTATGTTCTCAAGGTCTGCAGAGTTCAAAACCTTCTTTATGCTTTTCTATCACTTCATACAACTTAATTTTTTAATTCTGTGGACTGAAGTGTACAATTTTCTTAAAGACAATACCTTTGTGAAAGTGAATTATGCTGTTTATCTGTCCATTCACTGTGTAAAATGGACTGGAGATGCAGGTATATTTTTAGATCAGTCATCCAGTAAAATTGAACTTATGAATAATGCTTTCATATAACGTAAGAAAAGAAGTAATTAGACTGAATAAGTCAATCTGCAGTTAATAGCTGAACCAAGCTATCGTTTGTAGGTATTTAAAAGCTTATAAAAGCAAAAAGGAAATTAATCTAGGTTAAAGAAGCAAAATAACACCTACATTAATCCCATCAAGAGAACATGCCTTGCAATCTTCAGACATAACAAGCTTTCTTAGTATTCCTGATGTGTTGACATGTATGAAGCATTGTTTCCACGATGTGTGTTTAGACAACATGGCTAGAGGCAGAATTTAATATGCATTAGGATTCCATTTTCATATAAGTAACTCCAGCTTAACTGCAGTCATGGATTGAACAGTAACTAGTGATTATGTGAGTCATATTTTAATACCATAGCAGCTATGAACTTAGATACTACTTTAAATAATAAGCAAATGCTATTTTAAATGCTGTTTCATGCCTTGGCTGGCACAGATGCAGAAGCTGGAGCAGACTACTGTCAAGTACACACCATTAGCATACTGGTACCAAAACTGTGTGGGAGGAAATGCCATCCTGTATCAACTTTTCCAAGATGCAGTTTCCTGCCATTTTTCTTCTACCTGGAGCATAACTGCATTTTTAGTACAGTCTTGCATATTCCTCCAGTGCACTTTCCATTTTTCTTACAGCCTTTTCCTAATTGGAAGCAGGGACAGTCTTGGTTCTCCTGTGCTTAACTTCTCTGTTTTCTCCCACTTACAAGATGGGCAAGATGGCAAAAGGATGCATGATTTTGAGGAAAGAGATAATATCATGCTGGAAGGGATATATTGCATTGGTTACTTCTGACAACCAAGGCAGACATCAAAGCAGAGTGGGCAAGGTAACTATTGCCTGTATCTGTCAGGACCTGTTCTGGAAGATCCTGACCTGACTGAACCCTTTTTACAGTCTGTGCAAACTCTCACAAGTAGTAATCAAACACTTCTGCAAGTAATGAAATATTGCCTCTCAACAAATAATTTTTCTCAATATAAAATATACTGATTTTTGGAATGTTTTTAATGGATTCAGGCAGCAAACCTCAAATCCTGACCTTTATTATCTCTCAGAAAACCTGGTTTAACACCATTCCTTGAAAGCAGTGGTAATATTCGCATTTTAAAATGACTGTCTGTCCAGAATTAAGACTGGAATTGCAACCAAAATTCTTCTCACAGCATTTTCACTCCCTCCACCAAAAGTAATCAGCTGACCAAACCCAGAAGTAATCACATCCTGTGCCTGTGTAACTTTATTTTTATTAAAAGAAATATTTTTTGTAGTAACTTTTGCTTTGCATTCAGTTTCAATTATTTTAATAGCCTTTTCTTTTACCTTGCATGTTCTGATTACTTATTATACTTCTTTAGATATCAGATACAAATAATGCCATTTCTCTTCTCTGAAGTGGGTAGCTGATAAATTTGGGTAGCTGAACAGCTTTTAACCATAACATAAAAATCCCAAATATTTTCAGAGATTTCTGTTGCAAAAGAATCAGTTGTTACATGTCTACATCTTTCTCCTGAGATAAATAACTTCACTTAGTAATTTTTCATTCATACTGACCACCATGATTTGCTATTCAGATAGCCTAAGTATACCGTCTGCAAGTGAAAGCAAATATTAACACAAGTGTGGTAGTTTTCTTTTAAAATGGCAAACAGAGACTCAAGTTCCCTCTCGTCCCTGACCTTTTCCATAGCATTAAATAGAATCCAACTCTTCCACTGAGTAATCAACATGAAGAAATAATGAGGCACACATGAAAAAAAATTAATATAATAAGGAAAAAGACTTTTCATCATAGCAACTGATAGTGCTATTTTATTATATGGGAGAGAAAACATATGGATGTGTGTTTGTTAAAACAGGTTTATTGTTGTGTGCATACATGGCATAGTCAGATCAGGCGAAGACAACAATGTGCAACTTGAAGAGCATAGCATTAATGGCATTAATGAAAACTTAATTGTGAAACATTAGTTATCTATCCTGTTGTGTTTTTTGGGGTTTTGGTTTTTTTTTTTCACTTTTCTAAACAGCTAGTTGCATAATGGAAATCACAAAACTGAATCACAGAATCACAGAAGGGGTAAGGTTGAGGGACCACAGGGGGTCCACCTAGGTCAAGCTCCCTGCTTGAGCAGGGTCACCCCAGAGCACATGGCACAGGGTTGTGTATTCCAAACAGATCCTGAATATCTTCAGTGAGGAAGATCCACAACCTCTTTGGGCAATCTGTTCCAATGTGTGCTCATTCACACAGTAAAGAAGTTCTTCCTTGTTCTTTCAAGACACACTTTTGGTTCAGGAAATTTTAGTCCAGGCTCGTAGAGTTCAGGAAGCTTATCAGCATTGAAAATGGGACCTTCACTTGGAAACCCTGAGGCAAGTTTTTCAGAAATAACCACCTCTGCAATACCCAGATGGGAAAAAACCACACAAGAATAGAAGTGTGTGATGTCAGTTAAGGTTTTAGAGTGCCATGAATTGCAAGTCTAAGAATAATATTGCCAGTAAAATGCAGTTATTCTGTTCCAAACTGTGCGAATTGTATTATTGACAAACAGCTTCAAGGATGTCTGAGACCTTTATATGTCTTGATGTGTTCTGGTTTAATATTGTTGACTGCTGCAAATAATCCTTTTGTTATACTCCTCTTGGTTTTGAAGTAGAAATTCAATGTTGGTGTGCCACAGAAGAGAACTTTCTTTCAGTGTCTGTTTTAGTATTTTCAACTGTGAGTTAAACAGACTCAAATGACTTATTATACTTCAGTGATTCCTAAAAAGTCAATGATGGAGAATGACATAATAGGATTAGGTAGAAGTAAACAATTTTTAAAATGTAAAAGTAAAAGGAAATGCTACTTTTGTGAATGTTGTTATTTTCATATAGTTGTTGCTATGGAAATTGCTGTACTATAAATGCACTTCCCCTGACTAGCCATGGTTCAAGTGTGTATTCATCAGGCAGGACAATAGAGATAATTTAGTCTTGATGATTATTCCATTGTGATTAGTAATGAAAACCTAAAGGAAAGTTTTCTGCATTTTTGGGGTCGGGGGTGGGGAGGCAGGAGACCACAAGTAGAGAAATAACATCAGCTCATCAGCAAGGGGTACAAAAATCAGACAAATTAACAGAAGAGGCTCTTAAAGAGGGCTCACTGGAAAGATAAAAGGAAGCAAAGCGGTAGGTTTTGGTGTCTTAAAGTGTTTGGGGGTAATTTTGAGGCAATGGCTAGAACCAAGAAAGCAAAATGTTGAAAGCCCACTAGTCACACGACATCCAGCTACTTACAGCAAAAAGCTCCATCCATTTATTCCAATCCTTCTGTGCCTGGTTTTTAGATGACTCTTAATCTATGAGAAAACTTTCCCTTTTGTCCTACGGTGTCTTTAGATTATTTAAGAGCTTTGAAGAGCTAAATTAACAAAGAGAGAGGAAAAGGGAGAAACAGAGACATTTTTAACAACGTAGAGGAGAATGGAAGTGGAGTGTAGGAAAGATCTGTGCATGTAACCTGTATGTCATAATTTCATTCTACTCATGTATAATCCTGGGAGCTGAGTAATGATGTGGTAAAATTTAGCAATGACACTCAATTTTCACAGCAGTCAGATGGAAGGTGACTGTCAAAAGTTTCAGTTTGTATGTTATCATCACTTTCTGTGCATGGGTCAGGAGCTTTCAGCTATTAGTACCCAGTAAAGATCTTATAATCCTGTTTTTTTGTACTATGAAGTACTAGGGAATAGTAGGAAAGAAGCAAACAGAAAATCTGAGGCTACCATTGTGTCTTTTTCCAGAACTGTTCCATCATATGATTTGAGTCCTCTCTTCTCACGAGAAAAGTTTAAACAGCATGGAGGTTTTCAGTGTGGAAGAGAGAGGAGGTAGACACATGAAAAGGATAAAAAATTGAGAATGTTTTGAAGATGTAAGAACAATAATCATCCGTTGTTGAGTATAAGCACTATCCAACAGTAGATTTCAATAAACAACAGAAATGCAGAATTTTTTTGCAATAGTTTGGCAAATCTCATCAAGATTTTCCACAAGACTCCAGAAATCAAGAGATGAGCAATTGTGAAACTCAACATTAGAAAGATTTCTCAAATTCTATTAAATACAACGTTAAAGTGTCTGACCTGAGAAACAAAATTATATCGCTAAACTTATTGTATTCTTACAGCCCATTGCTCCTGGCAGCAAGGGATGACTTTTGGTGATTCAATTAATCTCCACTTAATGAATTGAAATGAAAGAAAATGAATGAAAATGTTAAAAAGATGCCTCAAACTCCACCCTGTCCTAGTTTATAGATCGAGTGATATAAGGAATGTTTTTCTAAACACTGCTCTCACAGATACAATTGTGTTTTCCAAGTTAAGGCAAACAGAGTGTGCAGACGTTATAGCCAGGTAGTGTATTTTCTAATTGTCTGCATTCTTGTGTGCTTTATCCTACAAGGAAAGAGCAGAAATTCCTCAGAACATATGTAAAACCTATGTCTGCATGTACCTTTCTGTGTGCATCAATCAAATGCTTCCTGAAAATTTCAGCTGCATGTTAGTGGATTTTTATCTTTTGTGTTTACATTTACATTATGAACCCAAATCCAAAATGGGGAAATTTGCATTTCAGGAAAATATGTGGGCAAGAGAGAAGAACCTTGAGGCTCCTTCAGCTTGGAACAGTTGCACGCAGACCTGTAGTGCCGATGGCTTGGGCCATCCATCTGGTCTCTCTTCTTTCTTCAGTGAACAGATGGGGAAACACCTCTTGCCAGGAAAAAGGGTACTCAAACCACTGGATTATACAGCTTGCTCTTTTTATAGGTGTAGGCTGTTGGGAAGGTAGGAAAATTGCTTTTGGGATCAGGCGGGAGGAAAGAGTATTGCTCTTTAACATTTCTGACAGCTTCAGCAGCCTGCATTTTTGAGTCAGAACTTGGCAAATATAGCAGGTACTTTCACTGTTGCTGAGGCAAGGAAGAGTTGCTGCTAAGACTGGACAATGTACCGTATTTCTTTGGTTCCCCTGGATGCTGGACGTATGCAGATACTGCTGCAGAGGTCAGAGCACCCTGGTATGACAGAGCAAGAGGAAGGCTGTGACATAAAGCAGCAAATTAATTTCCTGAATATGGAGGGAGGGTATTTGCTCAATTTAAAAACACAGTAAACCCGAAGGTTACTCACAAGATGTGTAAGGGATCTACTATGCCAAAGACTAGGACAGTGGGGAAAGGGTGGGGTACAAGACATAAGGAATGAAAATGCACAAAGGATAGCTTGAAATAAGCAGATACATGTCACTAGGAAGAACCAGTGTGGCTAGGTCTAAAAAGTGCTTTTTGGCTTTTTATCAGTTTCAGGTCCTCTCTGCATGTGCTTCCTACAGCTGAAGAATAGCAGCCTAGTGCCTCCTGCTTGGCATCTGCTGAGCAGCTAAGGATGCACGAGATGAGCAATGACTTTGAACATCTCCGTGCAAAGAGACCCTTTCTGAAGTTTTCTTGGCAATCTGTGTCTTTTTGCATAGCCACTGAGATTCATTTATGCAGGGAGAGTTTTGATATTTGCAAGAATATAACATTTTTTTAAAATAAAAGTAATCTGCTTTTCTATGCTGGTTCTATACAAATATTCTTAATTAGAGCAGTAAAGAGAAGCAAGTGCCTGAAAGACATACCTAAGGTTTCTTTTGATTGATGAAAGCTGCAGTGCAAAGTGCAAATAATCTTAAAACTTTCCACTGGCCTTATATTAAGAAGAGTAGACTTTGGCATTTTGTTTGTGTGTATATTATGGAAAACTGGTGGTGATAGTCTCTTGTTGAAAAACATTTCAGTTTTGGTCCAGAGCATATGTGAACATACTGTCTCTCAGCAATTAAAGCAGTGCTCATATGCTCTTTTTATGACAAGAGAATTTGTAAATATTGGTAGTCTATTATGAAATAGTCTCGGGGAAGAAAACCAGGCTGGCATGAGTTTCTTGCTGTTTCACAGTCAGAAATAATTAAATATTATTTTAAATTTTAAATTATTCATACAATAGTTTCTTCAGAATTGCTTGGAACAGATTTAGCCTTTAAAATGTTTAATATTTTATGCTTTATTTGAGATAAAGTTCACATATTACTGTAAAAGAAGTGTTAATTTTGCTTATGTGATGTCCCTTAAACAGTAGAATTAAAATAAATGTTGACTACTGTTGTATTAATGATTGTAGTAGTACATGCAAACTGCACAGCACTCTAGCTAAACTAAGTAAAATTATCCAGTGTAATGATCTGATTATCTCCAGTGGTATTTAAACCAACATAGATATAAGCAACTTAATGTTGATACCAGCTGAACAAGAAAAAGTGAAATTTAATAAAACTTCAACAAATGATTACATCCTTAACCTCAAGTATGGTTACTTAACCATGGCATGAAAAACCTCCAGACTGGAATGATGATGATATGTGGTAACTCTGGTCCAGGTAAAATGTATTTTTCTGGGTGCAGTGCAAGGTAGTAAGACAGTGGACAGATTGTTGGTGGTAATGTGCAGATGAAACATACTGACTTAATTCTTGCTATCTAAGAGTCTTTTAACAATTATTGGGATGGATTATACAGATTTGAAAATTGATTCAGAGGGCTAAAGTGGGCTGTATGCCAGATACTAAAAGAGAGAACTAGCCTTGCAGTCCCAAAAGAGCAGTTTCATCCAAGAGATGCTGAAGAACTTTTCCACTTTTGGAGAAAAAGTTTAGTTGTGTAAGTAATTATAATTAAAAATGCATTTTTTGCCCCCTTTTCCCCCTTCTTTTGCTGCTCCCACATTGTGCTGTCCATTTTTGCCCTGAGCAAATTTTATCTATTATAATTCCTTTATCTCTATCCTCCATCCTGTGTCATGTTTTCCTTCTGGGCCACGCAGCCTAGTGTCTTCCTCTTGGACCAGTCAGGAGACTTTGCAGTGATGCTTTCTGCAACACTTGTTCTCCTTAAAGACCAAAACAAACAAAACTTGTAAATTCAAACACACCACACACAAATTAAAAAAATATTCAGAGAGCACCTAAAATTTAGTCACACTCAGTTATGTTTCCTTCATGTGGAAACATAATTTATTTGCTATCTTTATTTCAGTACAAATGTCTAGGTGTCCTCTTCACATGTTCAGTTCCTATTTGGGGAAGAGACCTTGTTCACTTGGTTCTCCTCTGTGATATTCCAGAGGCCCACACTCCCCAGAGCTATTACACCAGTGCCACCTTCTGCTCTAATGTGCTTGAGTTGACAGGTGCTAAAGTCTGAAGCATCAGCTAAGCTTTCAAAATTAGAGCTTATAAACATTTCAAAACTTCTTGGACTTCCAGAATTATTATTGGTATGTTATGACACCCTTGGAGACTACACCAGAGTAGTCTGCAATTTGTCTGCCCTTCCTTCCCCCCCATCCTTCACCTCCAAATCAACAAAACTTTTAAAGAAGGAAGTTCTTCCTTCATCTCCTTTGCTATTGAGTTCTGCTATGTAGCAGTTCATAGGAATTTTTAAACTAACGCATCAGGCAGACAATATTTCTGTGATCATTTCCAGCCTTCAATTTTTCCAAGACTCTCATTCTAAATGTCCAAATGAATGTGTCCTCTATCGCTGAAGTCTTCGATATGCTGAGATAGGGTAAATCCATAGGGGTTAAAGTAAGAATATTAAATACAGTACCAAATATGAAAAAAATGGAGCTGCTCTGTAAGTGGATTTTAATGGGAGAAAAAAAAAATCAATATGTCCTTCGTCCGTATATTTTGTAGGAACAGTGATAGATAATAAAATATTTAAGAACACGGCATATAATGCAGTCTTTTAAGCATTTTAACCTGTTATTATATTTTCCCCCTTCTATTTTAGAAGTTACATGTTTTAGCTGACAATCAACCCATTCACATGAAACTCCTTTTCATTTTATTCTACCTTGTCAGTCGGAATCTTAGTACTTTAGCAAATTTTACCGTATCTGATTTTTCTTTTAACAGTTGAAATCAGAGGCAACTCTCTCCATTATTTCTGTGTATTTGGATTCCAAGAGAATTGAAATTTATTCAAATGTTATACTGAGTGGAATAATAATGATAGAATTGCTAGGTTTGGAAAAAAGCTCTGGCATCGTTGTGCCCAACCATTAACCCAGAACTACCATGTTCACCACTAAACCATGTCTGCAACTGCCCCATTCACAAGTGTTTTTTAAACACTTCCAGGTATGGTGATTCCCCCACAAATAATGATGGTAATGATGTAAAAAACCAAACCAAAACAAAACAAAACAATAACGTTAAACAACTCTGACAGTGATGTATCACTCTCAGAGCAAATCTGGACTGCTTCAAGTACAGTACTTCTCTGCTCTTTATTCCTAATCTTCCAGAAGCTTAGATCCCATAGAAAGAAACTTGTCTCCATAAGCACCCTTTGTTGGTACCCTCATCTTTTTACTGATAGTACTCTTTCTCCCCTTAAAAGCCTTGTTTCAAAGAATTTCTTCATAAAATATGCAATGATGCTACTTAAAGTGTTATTAACTCTCAGTTATGTAGGTTGTCTCCATTGTGAGATCAAGGTATATGAGCCTTGTTCTCTTTTGCGCTCTTGAGTCTCAGTTTTGGGGAGTCACTTTTCTTTTTAAGCTTATAACTTTTCACTATTAACTGTTTAGAATGCACTAGGGTCAATGACTAACTGGAAAGGGAAGTTGGACAGTAGAAATAACAAGGTCAGTGGAAGACTTTATAGCACTATGTATCAAGGCTGAAGGCTGAAGCCCAATCTCACCCGTACTCTTGGTGTGGGAAGAGGAGCAAGGGTATGAGCCACAAAGAACTTGCTTTGTTTCTGATGCTGGAAATGGGGGAGGAAGGGAAAAAGGTTATTTTTCCCAGGAGTAGCTAGCCTCATTCTGGCAATGGTTGCTGCTCCATATACCCAGATACTCGAAAATAAAGACCTGTGTATGCAAGCGTCTACTCTTTAGAAGTGCCGTGTGTGTATCAACTCTCTCTAGAGCAAACTGACTGGTAGACAACGTAAAAAGCTTTATGGTAGCTCTGGTGCTTAGGTGTATATGATCTTGCTGATTTGATTTTAATTTCAAAACTTTTTTTTTCCTGTATTTGCTGTTATTTCCATGAGAAATTCAGTAAATAATATGTAATCTTTTTAACGCTGATAAATGTTGGTAATTTCAAATACTCATGGAAAATTTAAATGCCTAGCTAAAGCTGTTAACATTATGCTCCTGACTGCTCAACATCATAAGCAACTTACCCAATTATTTTTGTCAGGAAAAAAGGGCAAACATCTAAGACAGTTCAGCAGACTAATTTGCGGAACTGGGTCTTGCTTAACAAAGATCACTTCTAAGAAGTACTGATTAAATGGAAGCAGATTTCTCTTAAATAATTTTCTGCTCAGGGGATAATATAAACATTTCTATTCGCAACTTATTTCTAACTTCTAAGCTGCATTCCATGTGCACTTCCACCACATAATCACTTCTTAAATTTTGAAAGGCAATGTACAGAAAGTCATATAACTAAATAATAAGGATGTAATTTTGTGTAAACTGTAAGTAGAACATGAAAGCTACTTTAAACTTATTCCCTACCATAGATTTAGATAAAATTGGCTTTCTTACTATTTTTATCTTCAAATTCTCAAAACTAAACCAGCGATAAAATACAGAGCTCTTAAAAGGCAACAGGGCAGATGTATCTGGTCTAATATTTGGATAGACTTGTATTGCAAAGGGAAATGAGACTGAACCTTCCTTTGTTTCAGTGATCATTGGCTGTCAGCTTTTATTTCTCAAATGTTGTTCTGAGGGGAGCTCCTTAAAACCTTGGATGTATTCGGGCTTCAGGGGCATCCTTCACAATTTATTGCATCATTCCATTGACACATGCTGCTACAGAACTGGCAATAGTGATACACTTTAGACACAGAGAGTTGCCTATGTAACTTGATCATGTGGTGGAGCAAAAATTTCTAGTGCAGGCAGCGCATAGTCCTTGAAGCAGTGTAAGGGCAACTGCTGTTGTTGGTGCAGTGTGTGGGAAGGTGGATAATGCTTCCTTCAATTGCCATGGCAGCGTGGTTCAGCTCTCCAAGGCCTTCCTGTTATTCACTGTCATGCTTCCACCCTTTTCCAAAGCAGAATTAGCTTACTTTAATCTCTTCCTCAAGAAAGGTTCTTGTTCTGGGCACACAGCTATGGAAAAACATTAAAAAAATGATCTCTAAGGAATTTCAGCCTGAATGCCTGGAAATACTCAGTGTGAGACACAGTTAGTGGTTAGAAAAATGTGTCTGGCAGAGACTATGGGATTTCTCCATCAGTCAGCTTCCCTCTTTGTGAGCACAGGCAGGTTCACATCAGCATTTATATAATTTTGTTTTAACTGCTGCTGCTTCTTAGTGTGAAGGCTTCAAATGGTATTTTTCATACTAGACCTCCTAGCAGATGCTTGCATGGCACTGGGATCTGGGCGATATGACAAATTAGTCTCCCCCTCCAATGTCTTTATTAGACTGGAGATATCAGCTTGGTAAGAAGAATTTTACTAGCTTCTTTTCTCTTGTGTGTGTTCTTTTGTTTTCTAATGTTTCAGTCTTCAGCCTTAGGAGAGGGTTACATAAGGTTTACCAATATTTTTAAGTATAGTGATTGCTAGTAAAATAAACCTGGCCACAAAAATCTTCTCATCTTGGTAGAAAAGGATAATAAGGAACCAGGATTAAGCAGGACTCTTCCAAACTTCAACCCTTCAACCTAGTAAAGATATTAAACATATCTCATTTAGCACACACATTTGTAATATTGCTATAATTTGAAAATAAGACGTAGCAATATAACGAATGGAAGGTAACTGCATAAATCTCTACTCCTTTGGCATGGGTGAGTAGAATGTTGACTTTGGTCAATTGAAATATACAAGATTCCTCAATTTGTGAATATTTGCCTTTTTTTTTTCACTCAAATTTACGTATTTACTTGTACCTGAAGGAATTAGTGAGATATGTAGTGGAACATATTATGGATGTAGAATATTTTTTGTAAATAGGAAAAAATATGAACACATTCTTATTTTCTTTCCTGCAGTTGACTGTATGAACTTATAGTGAACAGTTCAATGACTGAGTGTTAAACTTCTGTTTGTTCTTAAAGGGAACAACCAGAATGTATGTACCTCTTGTGTCCATAAAGTTGTGAACCTTAATGAATACTGAGAATTGCAGAACAGCAGAATCAGTCAGCAGCTATCTATATTTGGTAAGAAAATGTTAATTTGTTAGATATTTTCAATCATACAGAATCAGATATATTTGCTACAGATGAAAGATTCTTAATTAAATGTGTTTCAAAATCAAAGCTTTGGCAATTGCATAGTCCAGTGCAGCTGATTAGAAGGGTCATAATTGAAAAAACCCACTTCATACTTTCAAATATTAGGGCATTTTAATCACCAGAGGGCACTATCCTTCCAGGCTAAGATTAAACTGTTATATGGGTTTACATTTTTTTTTTTTTAATCTAAGAAAAAGGATCTCAGGAAATACCATTGAGGTTTTTTTCTTATGTATATGTTCATTTAAATAACTACATTCCGATCATCCTCTCCTTTAATTTTCCATATTTCTATATGAAGAATATCCAGGTTGATGTTTGACTAGTTTAAGAAATCCCAAAGAATTTGCAGAAAATGCAGAAGTCATGTGTTGTTGTGCAGAGACCTCTTTGTTGCAATCCAGCTGCTACTATAGGAACCAACGTGCATTTGAAAAGCTGCAGAGTATTCCTTCCTGTCTCACCACTGAGGGATTCTCTAACTGCTGGTCTGTTTTTATCCTCTCCAACCAACCAGGGCTCCAGCAGCTGTCAGGAGAGGTGGCTTGTGAGTCATGCTGACCACATCCCAGCATAAAGTGTTCCTTTTTGCAGGTGGATCCTGCTAGGATTTTTCTCTTGCTGACTATTGTGTTCCCATGGCCAGCACTGCACAGATTCCAGTTGCTAGCTGTTCTCCTCTCAAGGGAGCATGGGAGAGAGTAAAAGTCACAACAGAGTGGTGGCCACATAGCAGCAACAGGCTGCAGCAGCATGAATGCAAGATGTTGTCTCCTTGTAGCATACTATGATATTTTGTCTTTTGTATGTAGTATTATGCACTAGAACCATTCATGCTATGGATATATATCTTATTTTTCAAGTGTTTTATTTATACACTGTCTATATTAATATTATTCTCTTATTAACCAGACAAGACCTTAATTAGTCCTTTGGACTACAGACATCTTTCTTTTTTGTGTCATTACTAGCTATGAGTTAATTCTTCCCAAGTTCTGGTCAGTCAGCTGCATGGATATAGCATTAAGACATGCCATAGCTTAGATTTACCTGCAAAAGACATCATATCCCTTAGATATGCCTGCATTACATTAGCTGTGTTACAATTCTGGACTGAATTAGTTTCTCAAATATTCCAGAGGTTATGATCTTGAACAGATATTAAAACTCACCTCATTCCTGGCAATGATGAACACCCACAGCTCTTGCCTGTAATGAGATATTTGTAATTGTCAAGTTATTAATCCCAACTTGTGATTGACAGAGAGATAAGAGTGGAAATGGTTCAGTTTTCTTTGTTGCCTTGCACATCACTGCTGTTTAGTTCCAGGTAGTAATGATAAATACTTCAAATTTAAGAAGTCTAAGAGACCACAGCCCTCCAATCCCACACAATTTTGTGTTTCCCCAGTAGCAGCAGGCTATGTATGAAGGAAGGAGTTCTTGGTGCAATGTGATGGAAGCTTCCACCAGGGAAGTGCCACTTGTGCAATGATTGCCTTTATTTCTGGTCCTTCTGTGTTTATTCTTGATCTGAATATTGGTGTCTTCAAAACGGGGGAAAAGAGTGATGCAAATGTTGGAGCTCTCGGTACCTGCAGGCCGTTGCCTAGGAGAAGAACAGACAGCAAGAAAATCTGCTCTCATGGTTGACTAGAAATATGATCCTTCATTTGAGGGCAAAAGAAGGATTTACTTTGTGGAAAGGAACTCTCATAAGGAATGGTTTGGAAGGAAAAAGAAATTTAATTAACCTTTGCTGCCCACAAAGTTTCCCATGGTGTTCATGGGTATGTCTTCCAGTAAAGCAGTAAAGCAGATCAGGTGGAACTATCTTTTCTCTCTTTTCTGAGTATGTTCTCTTTGCATCAGGCCTAGGTATGCCCCTTATGCCTGATGGGCTCCTGTGGCTGACTCCTTATTTTCCTGAGCTGCTTGATCTGCTTTTGACTGGCCAGCATGATAGCTCTAAATTCAGAGCTATCACAAACCTCCATGTACAGTCACAGGAACTGCTTGCACAGAGCAACATGTGATTTGTTTTTCCATAGGAGTTTTGCAAGCTAAAAGATTAAAACAACAAATCCTTAGATGCACACAGCCTTATCTAAATTTGGCTATTCTTTGCAAGCTTAAGCAGGTCCTTGCTGCCCAGTTACAATCTGCTTCTCTGCAGAATCTCTTTTTTCCATGCTGTGGCTTTTCAACTGTTTCCAAGTTCTGTTTAAAGTTTCTGCTGAAGATTTCCTGTTCAGAAGTTTTTCTTCATGCTTTTAATCTTGAAGAAGAAGCTGTAGAAAAGCATCAAAAGAACACATTGCTTCTATTTGCTGCATGATTAAAGCCACCAGTGCCTTTGGCTCTGGTTCTCCAAAAGTAACTCAAGCTGATGCAACTCCTTGGTTAACTCTTATCTGATTATTGAAATCACCAAAACAGTGGAGATGCAACATTTATTAGGCCTATGTTTGTCTTACCATGCCAGAATATCAAAAACAGGAATCTCTTTTTCAAAGTACTTCTAGCTTTGATGTAATGAAACAGTTGAGGGTATTCTAACAGTCTATATTGACAGTAACAAATGTCAAAATGATTGTACTTTTTCTATCCAGGAAAAGCTCTAAAGTAGTTTTCAAGAGGACCAATCTTTTACTTATTTTATGAATAAAGCAAGTGCTATAATTATTTTCGTTTGGAGAGAGCAGATTTGAACAAATTATAACCACTTCTGAAAATCCCAATCAGTTTCTGAAGAACTTCTAAATAATATGAAATGCAAATATTACAGTACCTTGCATAATACCTTACAATATTAATGTCCCTAGAACTTTGCAGTCATTGGTATTTTCTTTCGTGAGGATGACAGTATCTTACTCTGAAAAATAACATGCAGTTGTCAATGTGGGTGATTAGCGTTTGAGAACATGTCTTTTCTAATGCATAGTAGAACTTGCAAGAACTTATCAAACTGACAAGATAAGTTTTGGTCTTTAAAAATCTAAATGAAACAGAAATCACCTTTATAGAAAGGTATTCTTGAATTCTGGCATCAGTATGCAGCTAGTTGCTCACTTATCAGTACAGCTAGTTTTGTGCCATTTGCAGCATTTGTCACTGACTTCTGTGGCAACTGGTCTTTATGGATAATGCTAGAGTCTCTTTCATTTTAGAAATATATATATTTGTGTATGTGATGGAGAGATATACGTGCATGTGTATGTATATAGTTGCATAAAATTATCTCCCTCAGTCACTGAAAATAGCATCGTAAGGCTGCATGATTGAAAAGAGTGTTTGGTGAGAGTCTTTCTACTGTTTAAATATCACATTGAGGCAGGCAGACTTTAGAAGGAGAGTTCAATCTTCAAAGACAAAGTAGATTCCTTAAGTGGTCTCAATACTTTTCTTCCCCAAGAAGATGGCAGTGTTGAAACCTGCTTGTGGTTTTGGTGTTTAACAGCTGCTTTGTGTTTAACACCTCAACAGCAAAATTGAAATTCATTGCATGAGTTCTTGGAGTGACCTGGCTTGTATGTGCAAAGAATTGTTAAGGATTTGAATACTTAATGATGGAAGCTTTCTTCTGCCTTTTTGTTTTCCTGTGGCAATAGATACTGTTGATATATAATCCATCCAAGGAAATGCATCTGAGACTGTGCAACTTTCAGTATTGTTTATAGATTTCCACTCTAGCTTTAAATGAGGTCACCTGGGTATTAGTAGAAACCTTGCTAAGCAATACAAGGCTCACCATTGGTAATTTATTTTTATTGAAAGTGGGAAAAAATATCCTCTGCTGAGCATCATGTGTCCATGTCTGGGCAGACTCTCATACTCAGGCTTTCTCATTTCAAGCTTGCTCAGAACCCTACACCATATGGGAGTCTGCAGGGTAGCTATGGCCTTTTGAATTGAAATGGAACCAAAACTGGATACTAGAAAGGTAGAGTTTTGAATGACAGTCAAAAAGCAGCAACCATAGGGTAGCTGGCAATGAGTAGACACTGGAGGAAGCTTCTCTGGTTTTACAGAAGACAGCTGTTCTCTCTCTGATGGGTGTCTACATGGAATAGCTGCTCTGTGTATGAAAGACATAATGTAGAGAAAAACTTAGGTGATCTAGCTTCATAAGGGAAATGTTTAGTTAAACCTGACCAGCCTTTTTTGCCTACCTGGCAGTTTACTCTTTGCAAACTTAAGAGAGATGCCTTGGGTCAGAAATGCAAGTTGAAGTAAACAAGGACATGGAAGTCAAAACAGAAGAGAAAATGGAGCAGAGAAATGTTATATCCTGCTGCTAGAGCAGAGTTCTGGTTTGCAACCCACCCACCCTCTGGATTACCATTCAGACCTAATACTTTCTAAGTCTCAGAGTTATTTTCTCCTTTGCCTTCCATTATGTAGTAATAAGTATCAAATATAATCTGCTCAGGTACATAATCGAGCTGAATTGAATTTGTCTCACTACTGAAGAAGAGGTCCTTGTGCAAATTTGCATACTGTTCTTACATCTGTTCCTTTTGTCTCAGCAGTTACTCTCTTGGTCCTCTGTTATGGGCAGTCTGCCTGTAAATGATAAGCACTGCAAGGGCAGATTTAAGAGGAAGAAGTAGAAGTTTTGCTGTTCTTACAGGATGTGCCTTTGTGATTTAGATGTGCCAACATGGTGTTAATTACTGCTTCTTTAACAGCTCAGGTGAAAGAAAGATTGGCATCAACTCTTCCTCATTTTATTGTTTTTAAATTTCAGATGGCTGCACCACATCAGTAATTATATTCAGATTTTGAAATCTCACAGAATGAACAGAAAAGAAATAAAATCCCAAATATTTTGTGAAAGCAGAAACTGTTCTCGGTATGTTCTGCAACACAGGCACTCAAGTATACAAGGCCCTGATTCTTCTCTGTCTCCTGCTTATACAGTAATTTGCACCTGTGTGGGAAGAGAGGTTCCAGTAGAATTGGGTGGCATTTCAGCTGAATACCCATCTACATGATTACAGTACGTGAGGCTATGGACGGTCAAGCTTGTAGTACTTAAATGGGAATCCAAAATTTTGAAATAATATTTCTATGACTCATCTTTCCACCTGCACAGCTGTCATGTTATGATATATAGAAAATACTTCTTTAACATCTCTAAATTTAGAAAAGAATTTATGTTAGATGTCAAAAGATTGTAGAATCTCTCCACTAAAAATTTCAGGGTGAGATTCACAGTTCTTTGGCTTTGCCATGCTATCTCTAGTCTAAGGGCTTTGCTACACAGTAGAAATTACCCTCTGCTGAATTTTTTTGAATATAAGAAGTCTTACCTTTACTGGGAAATTCCCTTATTAGTGATGCCTATGGGGGGTACCCATACACCTCTGAGGGTCCAGCCTTCTGAGAGATGGCTGATTAATTAGCAAGACAGCTCTCTGGGTGTGTTTTGTAAAGCAAAAGAGTTTAATAAATGAAAAATAACAAACATTACAGAAACAAAAGAAAAAAGCGGTGCACAGATGCTACAGCAGCCTCTAACATCTTGCTACGACACCCCAAAAAGCCGTTGGTGTCTTTTGTGTTCTCTCTTAAGTATCTTATGTTTCAGGTGGGCTTTACTGGCAAGCTGCCAATGGAAACACACACAGGCTTTGACAGGCAGCTGCAGGGTCCAACCGAAGCTTTTCCCTTGGCACTAGGCCAATAGCTGGCCGAGCCTTACCGAAGTTTCTGGGTTTATTACCTTATAAGAAACAGAAGGGGAAGCCCCAAACTTTTCCCTATATGGAAACTTGCTCAGTGTAAAAACTGCATCCCTACAGATGCCATACTCTCTTGCTTGGGAGTAGCAGGTAACTCCATCTTGTAATTTATTATTGCATGCTTACCTTTGCCTGCACTGAGTGGTGCTTTGGCAGGTCTCCATTTGCCCTCTCATGTTGCTGAGATCACCTGTGTGCCTGTAACTGCTCTGAAATTACACAGGCAGAGCACTTCTTCCTGTGTTTAGATGCTGGGTAGCAATGATGTTCAGTTTCTTCCTGCTTTCAAGTTCTAGCAATCTGTACAATTACCATGGTTTTCTTTTCAAGTCTTGTTTTCTTGCCTGCATCCAACCCATTCAACAACATTAAAGATGATTCCCGGAGGACAGAGAGTTGGGAGGGGGAAGCAGTTCTCCAAAATTCAGACATCATAATGGGGTGAGGATGCTAATGCTGCTAATGTGGATGGTAGAACAGAGCCATGAATTCAATACACACGTGCTGTGTCAGAAATCATGAATGTGAAACCAAGTTGCAGTAAAACTGGACGTCTGCATTTTGGGGGGAGGTGGAACAGTGAAGGGCTCAAAATCTGATGTGAGGAATTAGTACAGTTTTAGCACAAGGCTGTAGTGACTTTTTAACCTTGGCATTGCTGGTACTCAAAATACAGACAAGGCCCGTGGGTGAGGTAGCGATTTTAGGTTCAGATTATCTGGTAGTCAAGAGGCACCCTAATGTCTTGTCCATGTTCCCCACAAGGCTGCCAGCAGGCTGGCAGAAGGACCAGTAAGCAGCATGGTATGGGCTTCTGCTATAAGTCAGTCCTACAATGAACAACCACCCATTGTTTGGTTTTCTGCCTGAAGCCAGAGGCACACTGGATCACCCATAGTGTGCCAGGCACAGTGCCTTTCCTGCTGGCTTTCTCCCTCTCTTCCTCCCAGCGAGTCCTGCCTGGCCGTACATTGTGTTCATAAGCTCTCTGTGCTGGTGCTAATTGAAGGAAATCTTATAATAGAAATGTGTTTGTTGAGGGCATGTCATTCTGTAGTTCTGCAATAAAATATGTAGTACATAATGTATTTTAATTAAACCGGAAATTAATTCAATTAATCAGCAGAAGTCCACTCGCCTTCTCCTTTTTAATATCGTATGCTCCAACAATAAGGAAACTCCAGATAGGAAAATTGCACATCTTCCTTAACAAGACACTAACACTGTTAGCATTTAGTGTGCTGGGCACTCACTGAAAAGCAGCATTTATTAAATGAGAGTGTCTGTAAAAGAAACAGATTTTTAGACTCATAAAGTAGATGACTTGGCCCTAACTATTGAAGATCAAGGTGCTTTTGCTTTCCTGTCATGGAAGCTGTCTATCTTCTCCAGAGTGTTCCAAGGGAGGAACATTCCAATGACTCATAGCAGCTGACCTCAGTTGTGCTTATTTACTTGGGAGTATCATGTACAATTTCTTTTCCCTTGCTATTCCTGGTCTTAGCCTGTCACAGATGCCCACTCTGTTGCATTCATTCACTTGGATTTTGTGGATAGGCACTTTCTTCACCTTGCTGATTGAGGACACAGGCCAGGGGTATGTCCTCTAGTATTAATGGATCTGCATGCAATTATTATTTGTTTGCCTGTCTTCAGCATCTATGTCACTCCTTATAGCACCATCAATACTTATCTTGGCCATATACTCTTTAAAGCTGTGGCTACAGACACATTAATGTGAAATGGAGTTTAAGAGAGTAGCCATCCAACACGTCGTGAGCTCAGCATGGCTGTTACCACACCTGACTGTTTGAGTGTGCAAACTAGAAGGTTCTTATTGCAGGTGCTGGAAAGCTGGAAAAGCTCTTTGGTGTTCAAAGAAATTTCTGGGTTTGGTTAGATAAAATACAGTATTCTGATGATCAAGAGGAGAAATGATCCATCAACCTCTCAAACACCACATAGCTGAAGGTATGATATAGTTTTTCAAGGCTGAGAGAAAAAAAGACAAAACCAGAGACACCAGAGGTCTTCTGAGACAGATGAAGTGTTAGGGAAGATTTTTTTTTTCTTTCGACAGAGAGAAAAGAAAATACTCTCAATGAGAGGCAAACTGCCAGAGAGAGTACATGGTAGATAGTGGGGATTAACAGGCAGATCTTATTTCTATAAGATATATTCTGTGGAAGCTGCTCTTCCAGTGAATGAAAGTGAACATTTTTTGGGACACAGGCTTGGGAGAATGTCCCATTCTGAGCCTCAGTGCCCCATATCCAGAATGTTGATTTTTTTTTCTTTATTTTGGTGTATTTTTCCTTGAGACAAGTCACTGCACAGCCTGTCATGTAGCTCTCCTGTGCAAAGTTACCACCATCACCAGTTTACAGAAAACTGTCCTGTCTCAATTAAATTTCTAGCAAAACCTTTAGCTTCATGCTTTAACAAAGACGTTTGGACACCTGTATCTGTGGATGAATGACACTGGGATTTGGTACAATATACACCAGGCCTCCCAAGACTTGTGTCTTTGTCTTACTGACTGCCCTCTATGATGCTCTAAGGGAGCATCATCACTGTAAGATGAAGGCATATCTGTCTGGCCCTCTGGGTAGTCTTGGTGCTGAAGGGATTATTGGATGGCAAAAAACCACCATAACTCTTCCTTACTCTTGCAGAACAATTATTTTTCATTACTTCTATTGTATCTACACATCTGGGACTTTGAGCTGTGACTCAGGAGATGTGGTAAGTCACAAGCTGCTAGCAGTGTTGTATTGTAGGTGTCTGGATCAATAAAAGTTGGTTACGGCTTTGTCTCTCCGTGTCCAAAGCTGAGCATAACTGACTAAAAGACGGAGATGGCTTTCTTGGGGGGAACTTGGCTTTGTTCCTTGTATAGATGTGCTTGGCTACTCATGTGTGAGCAAAGTGAGCTCTCCCTTGGATGCTCTGAACTCAACCCCGGCATTTATGACATCCTCCTCTCTGGTGAGTTAGATTGAAGGGTTTCTGTTTTA
Organism: Pycnonotus jocosus; assembly: GCA_013400435.1. NCBI lineage: Eukaryota > Metazoa > Chordata > Aves > Passeriformes > Pycnonotidae > Pycnonotus > Pycnonotus jocosus. The sequence goes on from VWYP01024494.1 coordinate 399,234, forward strand.
ACTACATAGAGGAAAACACTGTTCAACCTTTTCCGTATCACATATTAATGTCTGGCTAATCACAGTGATGTCTAGACAGGTTGTTTTGTTTTGTTTGTTTATTTTCTGGGAGAAAAAAAGTAATTTTAAAGTAAAGATGTAATTTAATAAATGGGTTAATGTTTTATGAGTTCTGACTCATATTAGATAACAGATGAAGATTGTAAACAAAGCATAAATCCTGTATTTCATAGCTGTTAATAGAACTCCACAGTTATTTACACCATTGTATTATGAATCACAGAGAATTTTTTTTTAATTCTGCACAATTTTTACTGACTGAGCAGTTTATTTTATTTTCATCAACTTAGACAAGCAACAATAAAACATAAATTCAGTGTTTAGACATGGCAGAATATAGGTACAGCTTCAGTGAACAAAGAAGCTGGTGGGAGTAATAGGTCAATTAGCCTGTTATTACTTGCTTTGATGAGAAGGACTGAATTTTCAAGACTGACATATATCATACACAGTGCCCCCAAGGATTATACAAACAGACTTGAACAGCAGCACCAGAAGGTGATCAAGGGACAGGATATGAAACCTACTGAAAGCTCTTCTTTCATAATTTTTTTTCTGATTCTAGCTAAAGATTTGTGAAAAAAGGCAAGCTGAAAGAGAATGCCATTTTAAAAAGGATATTGGTTCTGGAAGTTGCGGTACCTGCAAATACTCAAACACAATTAATACACATGTTCTGGTTATCATACTTTCACCTTCCACTTGTGACAGCAGGGAACAATTAGAGAGACCTGTATTTTTGTTGTTCTAATGGGATCATGTTTCTAATGATCTTCAACTTGCTCAACACTCCTACTTATAAAAGTTAGCTGGGTTTTTTAAAGACAAAATTACCTATCATAATTACATCTTTCTGGTTGCCTAGTTTGAATGAAAAATCTAAAGGGCATGTCAAAATGCACAGCTTCAGGCTTCAGCACAGATGTTTATCTCTGTGTAATACTGAAACTAATATTGACATCTATTACATTACTGCATCTGACTCAGCGTTTGGGAAAAATAAGAAGGTTCTGAATTTCTTTAAGGAGCCTTGGTATCAGAACTTTTGCACTGTTTTCAAACAAAGTTGCTGGTTTCAGTATTAGTTATCTGAGTTATGATACATGATGCTGAGAATAAAAACTAGGTGAAAATGGTTAGGAAAGAGAGCTGGAGAGGAAATGGCCTCAAGTTGCACCAGGGGAGGTTTAGATTGGATACTAGAAAAACATTTCTTCGCAGAAATGTTGTCAAGCATTGGAACTACTGCCCAGGGAAGTGATTGAGTCACCAGTCCTTGAAGTATTTAAAAGACATGCAGATGTGGCCCCTGGGGACATGGTTTAGTGGTGGACTTGTCAGTGTTACGTTAGCAGATGGATTCAATGATTTTAAAGGTGCTTTCCAACCTAAATGATTATGTGATTCTCTGAAAATAAAATAATCTATCAGTATTATGTTCTGTAGCAGGAGGGGTTTTTTTCACCTGCCTCCTTCTATCTTGTTTTAGCTTTAAATAATTGAAAGTTACTGTAAATAAGAAGTGGGTGGTTTTGTTGTTTTATTGTTGGGGCTTTTTAAAATACATTTTATTTCCTTTTGAGCCTGACTCTGCAGTTCTGGAGTAGCAGAGCTCAATGACAAGGAATAACAAACCAAGCAGTCTTTCTGGTTTCCCTTGTGTTGCCCAAGGGCAATCGACTTTGTGTCCAAAAATGATTGACTTTTGCTGTTTTGTAAAAGACTTTTGACCTTTCTATTGTCCTTATTGTCCAGCTACTTCAAGGCTGTCCTACTTGAGTCATGACTTTTGACATGCTCAGACTGTTTTGGAATGCAATAACAAGCATAATGCTGCTGACTCCTTTGTCACAGGAAGTAACAGTCGTATAACACAGCTGGGATGCAATGGGCACATCCATGCAGTGATGTTACAAGCCCCATGAATATAGAATATCCCATCTGATTTCTTTGTAAAGCAAAATAGTTGCTAGGGACTCCAGCTATTGTGAGGCATATCCTGTCCTGAAGTTTTGGGAGAGAATGTTGTGCTTATTTTTCTGTCTGTTAGAATGTACATGGTACTAAATAAAACATGCAACTCAAACCTACACCAAAAACCTACAACAAAAATTGGTTTGCTAAATGCAAGTCAAAATGAGTTTGTGGCATTATTCTCCATTTTACTCAGGGAAGAAGATACGTTCATATGTTATTTGTGGTTCACTTCTTCCTGATGTGATCTCTGAAAAGGAGTAGGATCTGGTTCTGGTCTCCTGGTTTATTTAAGCAAAATCCCTCAGGAAAATCCATTCAGTCTCATTTCTGTAGTGGAACATGTCAAACATGTAAATTATGTTAATGATTAGCGATGAGTGTGTCTTGTTATTTTGATGGCTCTGTGCCTTTTAGGGAGGAGGATGGCAGTGCTGTGGAGGGGATGGGCAAGCCAAGCCATGAATGTACAAAGCTTTTGGTGTAATGAGACCCCCTTTCCATTATACAATTGTAGCCTGTAACCTCTTATTAAGTGAGCTACTCTACTGCTTTTGTTACATGTTTTTCTCGTATGCATCCCAGGTACTTGAGAATCTGTGTTCTCTTCCTTTGCTCTTTGCCAGTGATAAATATGTCAGTGATTAAGACAGTTTCACCAAAGCAAGCAGAGTCCAGATGAAATCAGTCAGCATCAAACGTGTATAAAGGCTTGTATGCAACACAGCATTTCTGGAAATTAATTTGGAATAAGTAAATAAGTTAATTCAAAGTGGGCTACTTCAAATCACCTTTAATTCCTGTGCAGGTGTTGCTACTCAAAAATAATAAGGTCTCACTGTATCTGTATTAGTTCACTTGAAGACTAAATGGAGCTAAATCTTTGGGTTTGGTTCTAAATACTTGACTCAGTACAATTTCTGTTTGATGACAGCCAAAAACCATAAATACACCCCAGTGCTCTTCCACAGCATGCTCCTGAAGTGTACTGTCAAACTGTTTGAATTCACTAGTCCTTGGGCTGGCTTGTTTAAGGGTAGTGTACAGCAAGTTTGGTATGTTAGCAGATACAGCTGCTAATGACCTTTCTGGCACACAGCTGTGCCCATATGTGTCCCCATATGGGCAGAGGCAAAAGAAACTTTCTACATATCACCATCTGCTAACTAAGCTGTCTTCTAAAGGAGGGCTCCTAATAATTTTTCTACCTTTCTTTTTCAGTATAAAACCAACATAAAAAATCAGGACCAGATGAAGGACTGCTTTCAGTGTGTCCTCTTGATCAGATGCAGTCATACAGTCTTGAAAACGAATACATTCACAGAGTGAGGACCATCCTTCCTTATTGCAATTTATCACTGCAGCTCTTGCTGACAGGTTTGGGGAGTAATCTAGAAAATCAGAACTAGAAATTCAGAAGTAAAAAGCTTGCTCTTGACCATGCCTTTTTATAGTTCTTTTCAAAATAAAAAGAAATGCCCTCTAAAGCCAACATTTGAGATGTTCTGACCATGTCAGATGCAAACCATGACACCAGATGCCCTTGGAAATATATTTATTGGCAAGCACTCAAGTGAACGATAAAATTAGATTAGTAAAGAATAACAACCAAATAAAACAAAAAAGAGCAACTCTCAGGCCAAGATACTAGTTAAAAAAGTCTGAATTTGTATGGACTAGATCCAAAAGAAGCCATAATATATCTGCCTGTAAAAGTACATCATAGAATATATTGAATTGGAAGGGACCCATCAGAATCACGGATGTTCAGCTCCTGGCTCTGCACAGGACACCCCAAGAATCACACCATGTGCCTGAGAGCGTTTTCCAAATGCTCTGTGAACTCTGACATGTTTGGTGCTGTGACCTCTTCCCTAGAGTGCCTGTTCTAGTGCTCAGCCACTCTTCAGGTGAAAACGTTTTCCTCATATATACCCTAAACCTCTCCTGATACAGTTTCATGCCATTCCCTCAAGTTTGTTTTTGCAGAAGTATTTTCTGTTTGATGTCCAAGTTAAACAGGATCTTGCTGGTTTTGTCTCATGTTTTCCATACTTAAACAGGTGCTAAGTCAACCTAAAGGAAATTGTGTTAAATAGCAGAGACAAGTGTGTGATAATCTTGCTCCTACTTTGCTGGCCAGTGCAGGACAGAAGGTGAGATAGAGCAAAGAGCTCCAGTAGCAAGCCTCATGTGGGCCAGGCTGCACAGCTGAGAGGATCAAGACTTCTAGCTCAGGACTGAGCATATCCACTACCTGACTGGTACTTGTGAAATCTGGGGCCAGGGAAAATGTTGAAGGGGTCGTAAACTGAGGTCTTTGTGTTGAGTCTAAAGCAGAGTGAATGTCTGAAGACTACTGCCTGTAGCTGGTATGTTCCAGGGAACTGCTTTTTGCTGCTTGCTTGTGGAAGCACAATACCTGAGAGTGTGTATGGATCCAGCCTATACTAATTCAACAAATATTGATGCAAAATTGCTGGTTTGGGAAATATGCCATGAAGGAACTTAATTTTATAGACAGTATAACTATACAGCTGGTATAGATATGCCTGTAGAGCACAACTTACAACAGATAGTTTCAAATATGTGCTGCATATCCTTTTTTTTAATACCTTCTAAATGAAAGGTAGTATGGACTAATCTGGCAATTTTAAATGCTGAGGATAGCGTTAATCTAATTTTTCTATTTCTTTGGCTTGTATACTTACTCATTTAACTAATTTTGTTGGACAGGAGACAGAGTAGCAGATAAAGTATTTATTAAAGTGTATTTCCAGAGCATAGTGCACAGGGGACGTAAGCAAGGGCTATAAATGTTAAGTCCCAGTTTGTAGTGTGAGTCCTATAGCCTCTGCTCCCTTTTTGATGAAGACTGACTGCAGTCAGTGAAGGCTCAGGCAGTAGCATTAGGCAGATAAACTGAGAATTCTGAAGCAAAAATTGTCGGTTCTTGTGATTTAAAGTCTTAAAAACTAAGATAATGTCCGCTAGCTGTAAGAGTGAAAAAGGGGCTCTTTTATTTTCAGGTCTGGTTCTGAGAAGCCTTTCATCTGTGGGTCCACTGCTCTTACCACACTGTGTAGTAGAAAATTACTTTTTTCCAGTGGAACTTCCATTTATTTTAGAAAGGTATGCAGTGGGTATGTGTGTAGGCTAAACAGTGGATTATGCCACATACTAAAATTGAAGCTAGGAATGTGTTTGAGGAAGAGTTAAGATGGTAGGGTACAGTCATAATATTTCAGGAGTGTATCTGTAATTCAAGATACTAACTTAAAACAAGGGACAATCTGATCCCAAATGATTAGTTGCAGTTTAGGAAATAAAAAAGGAGAAAGGTGGGGAGCAGCCAGAGGGTGATAGTTTCTGATCTTCAAGTAATGATTCATACCACTGTTTAAAAGGGCGTCGTTATTGAAGACAAGTGATCCATACAGTATCCTGGTGTAAGCCTCTGTGAATAAGTGAACCCAAAACATTTCCCAAGGTTTATTCCCTTCTTTTTTTTCCTAACCAAAGCTTTGAGCACAATCAACTCTCGAGCAGACTGCCTAGGAGAATGCAGCATTTAATTGTTATGCCGAAGGGACAAATGCAAGAAGAACAAACAATTAGATAAAAAGGGGTTGAAATTCTGACAGATAGGCTAAGATAATCTTTGCTATGCTAAGGGTTACAGCTGCCACTAATTTAGTTGCATTATCTTTCTCATTGCAGATGTTTAGGGATGGGTCTTCTAAATTACAGAGAACAAAAGCATTTCCACTATAAAAGCAAATTTTATCATAGGAAATATAATTGATAGGATGATAAAAGCTTTTGATACTGAATGATTTGATAGACTAACAGGAAAAATAGAATATTTGCACAGATATTTATCTGAAGAAAAGGGTGAACACGATGACACCAGCCAATGTATTTACAGTTATATTGCTTTTGAACTAAAAATGCTTAAGAACAAGTGATTGGGTTGAAATAATATTGTTTGGTGACATATCAATACCAAATCATGACTTTTTTCATTAACTAGTGCTAACTAGTTAGCACTATGAAGGCTACAATGGGATAGTTTGGTTAATGTATGCAGCTCCTGACAGTTTCATAAATCATTCTTGCAAACAAATCAAAGTCAATAGAAGAGTAACGTGACCACACATAATTTTACAATGGTTTTTTTCCCTGTCTCTGAGTCATTGGTAATATGACTTTCAGCAGTGGTGAAATGTCTGAAGAGTTTAAAATGTCTTTTGTTTGCTATTTTGGCTATAGGCATGATCTTAAAGAAAGACAAAGCCTACACCTAAAATTCATTATCCTTGAAAGAGAACCAGACACAAACTCTAAGCACAGGTGTTAAACCAGAGGTAAATCTATATACTAAAGCTCATGCTAAGTGGAAGCACAAAGCTCCTGGGGGTGAATTTACTCTGCTTCAAGATGCTTAGGCTGTGTCTGATACTGACCAAACTAGCTTATTTGGAGCCTATTTGGAGATCTTGAGCTACATGCTAGTGTGCAATGTAGGTAAACTATTATTTTAAGATTTATACTAGTTATTTTGTTGCTCATTCTCCAGAAAGGCTCACAAATCTGTAACCATAGGTTGTGGTTAGGACTGCTCTGGATCATAATCTGTCAAGAGTAATTTGCTGGTGTGCCCACTGCCCGCCTTTCCAGAATGCATGGAATTTACATTGGAAAAAATATTACTTTTACTTGTAATCTAAAGCAGCTGGTACATGTTTTCATGGTAGGAATTGCACTTACCATTTAATACAAAGCTCTGAAAAAAACAAAATCAGAAATAAAGAATTGGCAAAACCCTTTCATTTTTCTTTGTAACGCCAAAATTTTAAAATAAACCCTCTTACAAGAGAGGCTAAATGTCAGAGGATTAGTCACCCAGTTCAGTGTCCTTGGTCCTACAAACCCTTAAGAAATGTTTAACACATCACTTTTATCATGTCAAACAGTCAGTGGAGCTTATGCAAAGTGAGGTGCAAGGAATTAGATTTCAGGTATGGGCTCACCACGGCTGCTATACTTTTCCCCTGGCAAAGTCCACACGCAGCAATAGAGACGTCACAGTAAAGCCTTAGGGAGAGCATAAGGTTTCTGCTCGTGGGGACACTCTGCTTTTAAGCTGAACAAGAGAAGCTGCTAACCAGACATGGTGTGCTGCAGAAGGGAATACTGGTGCAGTTGGACTCTTTTGACATCAGTGTGTGATGTGTGCTCTGCCATCAGGCACATGGGCTGTTTTAGGGCAAGGCTGGATTTCTCCAGCATTTTTTGTGTGGTACTGTGTTGACATAGATCAGCAGAGGAACAAAATATTGCTGAAGAACAGAAGTTGAAAAACTAATCTACTGCTTTGGGCACCCTCTAGCTGGAAAATTTAAAATAGAGACATCACCAAGGAAGACTTTTTCTGTTGGATCATAGGTGGTAGAGAGAAATATTTGCTCAGCATACTCCAGAGAGGGGTTCTAAACCTTCTGTTCAGAGCTGATCATATTTGTTAAACAGAGCTTGTGTCTTCCTCTCTGAAACTCCTTGTGAGGGGAAAAAAAAGGCTTTATATGTAATTTAAATGATTTTTTTTTCTTCCTCACTAAATCGAATACAAAAAATCCAGACTAATCACATTTTCTCTTTCCTTTGTCTTATTTTTTAACTATAAAGTTTTTAAACTTTAACAGTAATGTCAGTGTAGTAGAATGGAACTGCTGAATATACTCCACTGAACAGAATAGAATATTTGGTGGAAAAAAACCATCCAACCTGGAAATAGAAAATTTTCAGATTTGAAAAATGGAATTAGGATGAAAACTTTAAGTCTAAGTAAATTGAATCTTGTAGTTTTACAATTTCCCTGTGATTAGATAAGATAGTTGAATAAAATTTTTTCTTGGAGGAAAGAAAGGGAGATTTTTTTTTTTTAAATCAGTTTCAACCTTTATGGATCATGCCTTCAAGATTATGGTTCTACTTTTTTCCTTTAATTCCATCTTGGTGTTGCAGGAGGCTACTGATACCTTGATCTTTTGTTTCTTGGAGTACCTAGTGGAAATAATGAAGCAACAAGATCCAGGAAGAGTCACTTGATGGTAACTACTGGCATTTGTTTGTTTTGTGTGAACCTTTTCACAGAGTAAAATCTACATTAAGAATACAGTGGTGTCAAGAAATTTTCATTGCAAACACAACAAAGAATTTGTTTATGAAATGCACTTTAAAACATATGAATCTATTTAAGTTTTCTGCTTAAAATCAGTTTTGAGATGCTGGTTTCTGCTGTGCTCCTGTCTGCTTCATGCTGGGTTTTAACAAGCAGGAGTCAAAGTTAGTCCTCAATGGGAGATGCTGGAATAAGGAGCTAAATCTTGGGCAGATATGGAGTAGGACATATGCCTGCACTAAGGAGACTGTAACTTGTAGAAGCTAATTGAAAGCTGTAAAGTTGTTTTCTGGAGGGCTTTGTTGGGTGTTTTGAGAGACATTAATTTTTTTGGTGTTTTTGAAAGGCACTCAAATCCAGTTCTTGATTTTTTTTTTCACCCAGCAACCAAACAACTTTGTTTTATAACTAAAACAAGGGATTTTTTGCTTTTCTACCACAGGTTGCATAGACCTCAGTCTCCCACTGAGAGAAAGAAATATCTTTCTGATTCACATGAGTTACCAGTGAATTTCATGAGACGCAGTGACATTTTATTTCTCTTCAAAGGCAATCAGTAAAACTGGAAAAGGTCACATTTTGTTTTCAGCAGAAAGTGCCTCTGTGTCATAATTTAAAGTGAACAACAACTTCTAGCTTCATGCAGGAAGACATGTATATATTAGATAGAGTTTCAAGGGAAAGTGTTAAGTTCATTAGAGTATAGAAAATAAAAGTGCATATTTCTTAATGGTTATTCTTCAAGAATTTTCATACATTTTTTAATACTTTCACTTCTGTATGACTTTTTTTTCTGTCATTGAATCATTCCTACCATATTTTTGACAGTTAGTATAATTGACTATTGATGTCATGAAAGAATGTAATTTGACTGAAAAAGATCAAGCACCGTGATATTCAGTTATCGGAGTTATATAACATGACAAATCAATAGGTAATATTTTTCTGGATGCAAAGGGGAATTTTTGTGTTAAGTAGGACTTTCCACAGTTTCACTATTCTGACAGCAGAAGCATCAACTGGGGGAGAGACCAGGAAAACAAATGGTAGATTTTGTTAAACTACCTTGTGTTAACTTGCTGTATTTACCCCAGCCTTCAGTGACCATTTGTTTTGGAGAAACTGTATTGACTGCTTTAGAATCTGTAAAATCTTAAGTTATGTACTGATTTCCCCATTTATGGATCTAGTTGCTCCTGGGTTTGGCTATGATTTTATAAACACTTGAATATAAAAGTTACTTTAGAAATAAAGAACTCTTACCTTGGATGAAATTATTCATGAGCAGGGATTAATATTTCGGGATCAGAAATATCTTCAGTATCTTCAGGACAGTTAATCAGTGCAAAAATGGGAGAAAACTACCAGTGACCTCATCATGTATTTTATTTAAGAAAAAAAAAATCTACAAACAGAAACTTCATGCTGAATGGTTATTACAAAATTACATTAATTGACTTGAGACACATTTTTTTCCCTTTGCTGTAGTAGGACCTAATTATATTCAAGTCTCCTCTAGATCTGAGAGGTTTTGAGGATGAAATAGATTTTTTGGTTATTTACTGATAAACTTTGTTTGTAATGGTTAAGGCAGATGAGATGGTCAAGCTGACTCTTGTGAGATTCAATCTAGGGCTAGGCAGAGACCTTAGATGTATGCTCTGAGAATAAGAACAGTGTGTAAATGCACCACCTTGAGAGGAACTCAGATTAAAAACAAGAGTTATGAATGGATCCCATGAGCTCTAAGGGAACAGTCTGGTGGAAGCTCTTCACCCTTCCTTCAACTACTGCCCTTCATTGTAGAACGCTCCACAGATTCAAATCTTTGAAAGGTTCAGGTGAGATACTGCAGAAGGGAAATGCAAAGAGGAAAAAGGTACAGTTAGGTTGTGCCAGATGGCAAAAAACATAGAGGAAGAGTCTTACCAGAAGTGAGAGAAACAGCTCATAAGCCTGGTGCAGAGCATCTGGCTTTCCTTTCACTGGCTTCATACTTTTTATGCCAATGTGATATAGGTGCAGCTAACTTTCCAAAGTACAGAAACATGGCAAGTTTGGTCCACAGTGTGGAAGAAGTTGAGCACCTACTGAGAAAAGACTTAATTGCCTTATGGTGTAAGATGGAGCATGAGGCAAATGATGTTTTCCTTCTCCTGGAACTCCATTTATTGGTAGGACAGGAAAAAAAAAGGGGAAGAGTTATATTCAGATCTCAATGAAGTATACTTACTCTCCTCTGGCATTTCTATGCAACTCTCCTTATTTTTTCCTTCTAGGTGTCTGGATGGTATATTTAGTTCCTTCATTATGCACAGGTTGAAAATTGATGTTGAGTTTCAGGTCTAAGGGTATTTCACTGAAATACCTCTGAAATGCCTCTGAAATCTCCACATTTTCATAAACAGTATTTTTGCAGAGAAAAATATGTTTTTGATCTGCTTTGTTTGTTTAAAAATAATCACTTTCAAACATTGAAGAAGAAAGGAAAATTTAATGGGTTGTTTGAAAATCTCAATGAGAAAGGATTGTGTTATTGAGATGTATATAGCTAATAAGTGTGTGTAGCCTTTGTGGCCTGATAATTTAGTAAATAAAATGCCAGACAAGTTAGCTACTTTGCAAAAAGATCTCACTTCAGAGCTGGCTAATTTAGCTCATTTATTCCCCTCTTATTCTACCTTCATCTTTTTTTCCGCCAGGGGTTGTATTTTCATTGTTTAATCTCTGTGTTTCAGAACTTTGATATATCATCATTAATCTCCCTCCCTGATTTCCCTGTCCCCAGTTTTGAAGGAAAACTTTTCCATTTTAGGGCTAAGTTCTATAAGGTCTAAAATAATAATGAAGAGGATATAAATTAGTGAACCTAAGTCTTTGGCCCTAAATCTGTTTCACTAATTAGAGCAGAGAACCATGAGTGGAGGCTGATTGCTTGAGAAGCACCACAGTCTAGCTCACTGCCTTATTTCCCTGTTAAAGGCAATAATAATAATGATAATGATAGTAATATTTTCTCTGTTTTTATTTCTATTGCATAATTCTCCACTTCTTTTTTGTAATCCAATACCTTCTTTGTGTTCCTAGTCTAGAGCTTGTTCCCTTCTCTCACAATTAGACTGAGGTTAGGGAATAAAAGTGGAAAGGATGTTTGAAGCTTTTAAATTGTTCTGTTAAAGAGTGAGCTTGTTCCCTTCTCTCACAATTAGACTGAGGTTAGGGAATAAAAGTGGAAAGGATGTTTGAAGCTTTTAAATTGTTCTGTTAAAGAGTGAGCTTGTTCCCTTCTCTCACAATTAGACTGAGGTTAGGGAATAAAAATGGAAGGGATGTTTGAAGCTTTTTAATTGTTCTGTTAAAGAGTAAGTGAATGTAAGTGCAAGAACTGAAAAGTTTGTCTAGAATATGGTGCACAGATACCTTCTTTGCAAGAAGGGCTTAAAATCAAACCCTCTTGAGAAGAGGGATTTCTTTTCTGTGGCCTCTTATTCTCTGAATTGCACTGGATTATAGAGAGGGAGTCAGTGGTTGCAAAATATAGTAATAGGATATAAGGCAGCCAGATTTCCAAGTAAAACATTGAAAGCTGAGCAGAAGAAAACTAGGTCTAGGGTTTTATTTTCAGTATATTAGTGCATCCTTCCTCTAAATCCTTTCACAGCATGTTATATGAGCTTGCTGACCTATTCTTCAATACACTGAGGAGTTTGTTTCTTGTCATCTGCCCCTGCCTTGCTGTGCAGTTTGCAACATTGAGCACTTGATGTTGCACAGACTCATAAGGGAAAAGAGCCATTTTCAAGCATTGCTCTGGGAAGATGGCTGAGGGATTAAGTACTGCAGTGTAGCAATGATACAGACATGAAGAGATAAAAAGAGTCTCAAGGGAAGCAAGTTTCAAATGGGAGGAACTCAGTCTGTTTAGGGAAAATGGTCTGATCTTGTTGGCTACCATGTTTTGAGCAGACCCTGTCTAGAGCAGCACCACACTGGCACACGGTTGACCTCCAACACTCACACTGGTGGTAGATTGGCCCTGGATGCATGCCAGGCACCCAGCAAAGCCACTCCCTCTCTTCCCTCCTCGGCTGGATGGGGAAGAGAAAATATAATGAATGGCTCATGAACTGAGGTAAGAGCAGGGAAAGATCACAAATTGTCATGAGCAAATCATACTCAGCTCAAGGAAGTTAAGTGAATTTGTTACCAATCGAAATCAGAGTGGCATACGGAGAAGTAAAACTAATCTTAAACTCACTTTTCTCTCATCTCTCCCTCCTTCCAGGCTCAACTTCTTTCCTGGTTCTCTGCTTCCTTCCCCCTCTTCTTCACTAGTGTAGGGGGATGAGAATGGGGGTTGCGGTCAGTCCATCCCATGTTTTTTCTGCTGCTTCTTCCTCCTCAGGGAAAGAAGTCCTTCACCTGCTCAAAAATGGGATCAATCCCATGAGACACAATCTTCCACAAACTTCTTCAACATGAGTCCTTCCCATGGACTACAGTTCTTCACAAACTGCTTCAACAGGGGGCCCAAAAGGATTACAAGTCACACCAGCAAACCTGCTCCTGTGTGGGCTCCTTTTTCCATGGATCCAAAGGTCCTGCCAGGAGCTTGCTCCAGTGTGGGCTTCCCACAGGGTCACAGCCTTCTTTTGGACATCTATCTGTTTCAGCAGGGATCTATTCCACAGGCTCCGGGTGGATTTCTGCACCTCCAAGGGCTGCAGGGGGNACAGGGGGCCCAAAAGGATTACAAGTCACACCAGCAAACCTGCTCCTGTGTGGGCTCCTTTTTCCATGGATCCAAAGGTCCTGCCAGGAGCTTGCTCCAGTGTGGGCTTCCCACAGGGTCACAGCCTTCTTTTGGACATCTATCTGTTTCAGCAGGGATCTATTCCACAGGCTCCGGGTGGATTTCTGCACCTCCAAGGGCTGCAGGGGGACAGCCTGACAGCCTGCCTCCCCATGTTCTTCACCACGTCTGCAGGGGAAGCTCTGCTCCAGATCCATGTGCTCCATATTCACTGGCTTGGGTATCTGCAGAGTTGTTTCTCTCACATATTCTCTTCTCTGACCACAATTACTTTTGCACAATAACTTTTTTCCTTCATAAATAAGTTATCACAGGGAGTTTACTGCCTTTGCTGATGAGCTTTGCCTTGGCCAGTGAAGGTTCTGTTTTGGAGCCAGCTGGAATTGGCCCTGTTGGGCATGGAGGAAGCTTCTATCAGCTTCTCATGGAAGCCACCCCTGTTGCCTTCCCACCCCTTGCCATGCAAACCCAATACAGCAGTTTCTTCAAGCAAAGTTGTTCATGTGTCAAAAGCCACCCTTAACACCTGCCACTTCTGAATTAGAGTAGAAAAGGCTCTTCAACCATCACATACAACACAGCCTTAAGTTAGTCATCTGCAGCTCCCACTAAAACAGAAAAGGCAGATCCTCAGTATCACTCTGGATTTTGTTTCTAAGCAAAGAGGAGTTTGGTGATTTCAGAGGGCAAATATCTAAAACTTCTCCTTTGGACTTGAGTCAGTGGTAAACAGTTCTATTTTGCCACTTTACTCGTAATGAAAGTCCTTTAAGCTTCTAATAGAAGACCAGGTGTAAGATTTCTATGTGAATGCTGCCACAGGCACAGGGAAAAGAAAATTTTTTTTGTTTACTTAACTCCTTTAATTTTCAGTCTGACATTTCTCTACTGCACTCAGAGCCAAGATTCATTTGCAATATTAAAGCACTTCATTATATGGTTTTTCTTTTTGTAGGAGTGAAGAGTCTTTATGGAATGACTTGAGGTTTTAAAATTTTTTCTATATTAAACCCAACAAATTATTCAGAAAGGAGAATTTTCTATAAAAGTTCCCACTAGAAAAAAAAATTATTGGCATTTAAGTATCTGCTAATTTTGCTTGAGACTTTGAATTGCCTTTTATTTGTCCTGAAATATTTTTTTCCTATAGATGGGGAAAAATCCCCTAGTACTTTATTTGGCATAGGAAAAATCCCTCTATGCAATCCCCCAAACCCATTCTCAAAACTCAGAGCCTTCAATGGGTCTGTGCCATCTGTTCTGCTCCACTTTGGCAGCTCTGACTTGACATCTGGCAGTTACAGAACTAAGTGTGAGCTTGTAATTAGAATTGGACAGAGATCTCAAGTCCCTTGTTTTAATAAAACTTCCCTGTACTGTGTGATGTTGCAGAGATCCTATTTGAATACTGATATTCAACATGCTTGTATGTTTTTGATGACTCATCTAGAGTGTGTAGAAAGAAGCAACTTTATAGTAATGACTTTTGATTTACTTTTTTCACTCCTAATTAGAGCATGTCTTAATGATGACACTGGAATTATTTTTGTTGGTGTTGTAGTCTTTCTCTGGATAAACAGGCAATATGACTCCTCCATGGGGAGAGCTCTCAGCTGAAGGATAGCAGGATTAATCCCTGAGGAGGTACTGTGTTCATTTGTGGTACATAAAATGGTTGACAGAATCTAAAGGGTAAACCACAAAGAGTTTGGAGACTGCCAGTGTTATGAACTGTGAAATTGAACCCAGTTGCCAATGGAGAAGTGGGGAGAGAGAAAAATAAGAACAGGCAGGAATTCATTCAAAGATGAAATTAGCTGGTGGGAGGGTAAGCAAGGAGAAGATATATGTAAGAGAGACTTGAGAACCAGATAAGTGGTTGTTATTAATTTCGTCTTTTTTCCTATAGCTATCGCTCTTTCTTCACTGAGGATTCCTGTTCTGAACACTCTTAGATGGGCTCTTTTCATTCATTTGCCCTTGTTTTTCTTTGCTCCAGTAGTGGAAATCATTTGGGCAATATATCTTTACTTCAGGGAAGAGACAGCAATTTGGCTTTTTGCTTCAGTTAACAGCTTGAGCTTGGTTCTGCAGGGGATCTTGAGAGTGAACCTGAGCAGCTGAATTTGACTGAGAACCTAGGTTAATGTGCTTCTGCTGCCATTTAAACCCATGCTGTTTAAGAAGGTTAATAATTTCTAAGAAATTCTCCCCACTGCTTCATGCCTCACTCCTCATGTGCCTGTACTCCTCTTTAGTCAGTGAAACTGAATTAGTGTCCTCTTATAGGCAAGAAGATGGTGTTTATTTTCCTCTGATTTGTCATATTGTTACTTTTATAAAAATGGCTCGGGTTTTTTTGTAACAGCTTTTCATGTAATACAGACTTGGATTTGGTTATATCTTTTACAGTCTGTTTCTCTGTATTGTGCAGCTCTAAATTTGAAAGAGAGCCATCATCTTGACATTTTATTTGGGCTAGATTTTGAATAAATGTAATTAGGTTTTGTCACGCTTTTTTAGACAGTCAACACAAAGTTATTTCTTTTCTCTTTGATATAAATAGCTCTTTTAGACTGATTCTTCTTTAATTACTCTTCAAGATGTTCATATTTTAATAAGGTTGTAAATGTCAAGTCTGGATGAGTCAGACCTAAAATATTAGAAAGCAAACTATCTCCCAGTTCTCTCATTCTGTCCCAATCCTTGTGAAGTGCCAAGAACTTCCTTGTAAGTGCTGAGGTCTCTTACAGCATTGAAGACAGGGAGAGATGAAATGGTACCTTTCCACACAATCCTTTACCAAACAGGCTGCATTAACACCAAATGTGCCTGATCTCCATACAAAAGATGCTGTGACAGGTTTTTGAAGAATTAAGTATCTTATTATAATTGATGATTTCATATTTGAAACACAGAGCCAAAGTCAGGTTTCTTCTTATCCCACATTAAATTTTTGGAGATAAAAATTAAATTAGCAAGCGCTACCTGTACAGAGAGGTGACTGTATAGAGAGGAGTGAGTGGGAGGTACATGAAAAGAGAACTACAGAGCTGTAGAAATGTGCTTAGATATGTATACCAATATCAAAGTTCAATAATTTCTGCTCCCTCCCATCTCTCCCTTGAGTTGCACTGTGGGATGTTAATTAGAATTCATTTTTCCTGGGAAAACAGGTGCAGTCAGCTGTGGTAAGTGGGGAAAAGAAGTGGACTAAAGGCCTGATTTTATGAACCTTGTCATTTCTAATGCTTCAATATTTACAGTATTACAGTCAGGAGGCAACCTGAACTTTTCACAAAATCTTTAATTCTTCTCCTGTCTGTCACTTTTTTTTTTCCAAGTACCAAGAATCTTGAGGCAGGTCTCCTTTTTCTCCTGTCACCTCTCATGCTCTGCTGTGGATATCTATAGTGATAAAACCTGCAAAGCCATTCTTTTTCCCTAAGCACCTGGTGATGAAATCAATACTAACTCTCTCTTAGCTTCTCTAGAACAATTCTGATGATTCTGGTTTTCTATGGAGAAAGGGCTTCAGCTTTATAAATTGTTGGTGCAGTTTCTTTTCCTCAAGATTTTCCTTTTGTCAGTTTAGAAGGCAGTGAAAGGTTGGGAAGGTGGAATTAAGCTGGTGTTCCTTGCTCAATAGGGGAAAACAGTATTTCCTTCCATTTACATCTGTCCTTCCACACGTCCCTGAAATTTTTTCTCAGCTGACCGACAACTTCAGAAGGTTGAGCTCATGCAAAGCAATGCAAAGTGAAGTAAAAAAATCCAGGTTAGTCTTAACCAAATTTATTTTGTAGCTACATGACTATTCATATCAGAGTTTAGAATTCAGCATTAATTCCCTCTCCCTTATTTCTGCTGTGGATGCTCCTCTTCTATAGGTTTAGCATGCTGAGATGTCTGGCTGGAGTTGTCTCTATCCTTTGGGCCTTTGTGTTGATGATCTCATTGAATTGTCAGCTGCAGTCTTTGCAAGATTTCTGATCAGAAGTCTTGTTAATATCTGTGCACCAGCATCTTTAACTTGCTTGTGTGACAGAAGTTTTTATGGCTCAGCCTCTGTGGTAGGGTGGTAAGAAATTGGTCTGTGTGTTTAATGTGTTGACAATTTTTCTAATGTTCATGTGCCCATATTGAAAGAATAAATTGTTTGCCTCCTCCACGTTTCCTATGTAACTGTGCTTTTGTTTTACCATTTTGCAATGCCAGCTCAGGTTTAATATGCTGTTCACGGTAGCTCTTGCCAAACATTATTTTTCAAGTGACAGCCATTTGATAGCTTTGTTTCACGCTGTAGCTTTTGCAATTGTTCTAATATTCTGTCCAAGGTGACTCATGTTATATTGCAAATTGTCTTTCTCACTTTAGTATCCAAAGCATTTGAAGTTATTCTTCCTTTTTAGTAGACCTGGTATTGTGACCTACATTCTAATCCATGAGTTAATTTTTTTCTATCAGCATTAGTAAATTATAAGTTCTTTTAGAACCATGGGTACCTCCCACCAGTTCAAGTTAAATACTCAGCATCAGTTTACTGATTCATTTTTTTTGGTCAATCTTTCTGACTGTATCTATTATGAAGCTAATTTAGTTTAGATTCTTGACTAGGAGATTCAGGACATAGTGAATGTAGTTCAAAACGGTGATGTTTGTCACTTCATACTACTATACTAGGTTTTAAAAGATAGGAAGATAACCTTCTTCAGAGTAACAGGCATGAACATGAATGGGAATCACAGAAAACTTCTAAAAAGTTTGAATGAGCATTCTTTATACAACTGTTAAAAGATGCAATAAATGAGGTTGGTGGACAAATTAGAGCTCACATCACATTGTTAAACTGTTTGAGCCAGTAGACGAAGACAATCTCCAAGAAATACTGGAATGATGGGCAATATACTACTAAAATTCAAGAGAGCAGAGATAACACCAGAAAACTTCTCTTCATATTGTTCAGCACTTCCCAATACACTTTCCATTTTCAGTTGTTTATATTTGTAGCATAGAATAAGCCTTCTACCTGAAAGTTTTCAAGATTTTTTCCTTGTCTCACAGCTTGAAGTTTGAAAATTTTGGAAACAAAGTTTTCTGCATAGAAGAAAAATTAAGGTGGCAGAATTAAAAATAGATTGTATTGCTGTTGTTGAAAGCTCCTGTTGACTGTTTGATTTGATGTTTTTTGGTTTAACTGCTTTGGTACCTCACCTTATGTATATATACATTACATTTCATTGGGCCTCATGTTTGTTACTGTAAGGTCTTGGCATCCAGCCCTCACCTTTTATAGGCTGGATTATACGTTTCATCAGCAAACTGCCTCACATGAGGCTTCATATTTTCCAGATTTATTTATGTGTATGTAAGAGAGGAAATGGGCTCAGTAAAGATCCCTGTGAAATTTCATTTATGACTAGTGAGAAAAACTGACAATTTATTTCTGTCTCATTTTCTAATTTCTAAGGAACTTTACTGACCACTATTCTGTTATCTGTGAGACTGTGACATAAATGTTTCCTGTACTTGTAAATGCATTTGTTTTATGAGTGGTCAAATAGAAAGCAAGCTTGATGACATTGATGTTATTGTTATTTAGTGGTGAGTAGCCACACTTTCATTATGAGTAGTTGTATATCTACATTTGAATCTTAATTATTCTTTTGAATACCATCGAGCCTGAAAACAAACTTTGAAGAATGCTACTAACATATTGAATTATAAGATAAATGACAAAAGCAACTGCTTGCTGATAAATAACTATTGAACAGTTCTCAGTTTCTGTCATGCAGAACAGACTGATCTTTTGTAGGGCTAATTCTTAAACAAGATCAGTGATAGTTAATGGAGGCTCAAATATCTTTTCAGACTACTGTATCTATCCAGTTATATTTTCATTCTTGTAGTCTCATACAAAATTCATTAATTTGTTTGATGAGACCTATATTCTGTAAAATTATTTTGGCTGTCATCAATTATTATTCTGTATTTATTAATTGAATTTCATACCAACATTTCTTTTTT
>VWYP01024494.1:418310-434674 GCA_013400435.1 Pycnonotus jocosus
GAATTTTTTTTTTTTTTTTTTTTTTTTTTTTTCTCCCTAGGTTTATTGGCAGGCTACCAAGCCTGTAATTACCTGCCATTACTCTTGTTGAGTATCAGCAGAGCATCGACATCCTTTCAGGCTTCTTAAATGTTCCTGCAATCCTGAACCCAGAAATATGCTCATCCAGAAGTTTTGATGTGTAAATTACCAAGGGTTCAATTTTAAAAGTGTCTAAACTTCACAGGGCTGTTTGACATTTCCTATTACTAGTGCACTGTAAATCAAACTTTAAATCACTTCCCAGAAAGACAGAATATTCTGAGTTGAAAGGCACCCACAAGGATCTTTGAAGTCCAACTCCTAGCCCTGCACAGGACACCCCAAGAGTCACACTATGTGCCTGAGAGTATTGCCTGAATGCTTCTTGAACTCTTTGAAGTGCTGTGACCACTTCCCTGGGGAGCCTAATCCAGTGCCCCACCACCCTCTGGGTGAAGAATCTCTTCCTAATATTTGATCTAAACTTTCCCTGACACAGCTTCATGACATTTCCTTGGGCCCTGTCACTGATCACCACAGAGGAGATCAGTGTCTAGCACTCCTCACAAGGAAGTTATAACTGCAGTGAGGCCTCCCCTCAGTCTCCTCGAGGCTGAACAGTGACCAAGTGACCTCAGCCACTTCTCATATGGCTTCCCCTCAAGGCCCTCACCATCTTCATTGCCCTCCTTTGGACACTCTCTAATAGCTTTATATCCTTCTTATGTTATGGCACCCCAAACTGCCCCCAGCACTGGAGGTGAGGCTGCCCAGTGCAGAGCAGAGCAGGACAATCCTCTCCCTTGCCTGGTTGGTCGTGCTGTGCCTGATGCCCCCCATGACAGGGTTGGTCCTCCTGGCTGCCAGGGCACTGCTGCCTCATGTTCAGCTTGTCATTGATCAGGATTCCCAGGTCCTTTTCCACAGCACTGCTTTCCAGCATCTCATTCTCCTGTCTGCACATACATCCAGCATCTTCTTTCGAATATCTCATTCTGCTTTGTTTTTAAACACATATCATAAAGCTAAGAAACACTTTTCAACTTTATAGTGAATATCAAAATCCAATAGTGAGACTAAACCACTGTTACAATATATTTTGCTTTAAGTATACTATAAAAACTTTCAATCTCATTTGCTTTACCTTTACTACCTATGAGTTTTCCCAGAGATTAACTTTCCTAAACATTTTACTCCTTTTTCATTTGATATATCAATACATACATAATGTAAAATATTTTTAATCTTCTATCTTCATGGAAGAGCTCTCTTTAGCAGCTACTTACATAGCTATACGTAGTTATGTCTTTGCTTAATTCTCCTCCTTCAAAATAATGGTCTTCAGATTTAGAAAATTAGCTCTATTGAAGAACATAGTTTGGATTGGAATGGAGATCTGTGTTCTTTTAAGAAATTTAGGTCATGTTGTAGTTATTGACTCTTAGATAGCCACAAATTTTGGTCCAGCAATTAATTAATCTTTATGTATGGTATGATTCTGATAACAATTGCATCATAATTGCATAATTTGCATTAGAAAATTATTATCTGTATTATTTATCTAAAACAGTTTCAGATTTTGAATTCAATAATGGAATATGCTTAAATTAGTCATGGAAAAATGTTTCTGCTAGGAAAAATGTTGGCTGGAGATTTTTGGGGTTTATGCCATAAATCCTTGTCAGATTTTGATGTAACAAACTGAACATAATTTTTAATTATGCTTAAAAGATTTTTTTTTGTATGTTTCAAAAATATGATTTTTATGTTTTATTCTCTTCAATTAAAATTATGTGAAGACAACTATGTATAACTGCTCTTGGAGGGCACAAAAGGGAAAACAATGTAAATATCATAGGAGAGATTATGTTAAAAGTATATGAAAAGGATTTGTTAATTTGTGCACGGTTACCATAGCAACCAGATGCATGTTTTGAAGATTTTTTTAATTCACTTAGACACCTGAGGTGGGTCATGTTCATTGTTTGTGACCTCTGCATATTGCCTCATCCCAGGTCCATCTCAATGGCTTTTGTCAGTCTATGAAGCCAAGAAAAGGGACGTTGACAAGATGTTACTGCCAGCTCACTGAGAGATGGTGCTGGCATTGTGTATGGACAACAGTTTTGAAGGCATTGTCTGTACAGGTGAGTTGATTGAAGCATGTGATGTCTCTGAAGAATAGGAATGTTTGACAGCTCACCAATGCTTTCATGACCCCAACCACTGTAATACGCTTCACGTCCTTATTAGGTACAAAGTAAACGATGAAATAAGCCATACTTTAATCTTAGTTTTTAATGTAATTGAAGCAAAATTTGTAATGGCAGGTCTACAAATCATATAGGCAGAGTGGGTTGCCCATTTCTAATAAGCTTTATTAGTTCATTGGTTATGGGATATTCCAAAAGGAGACTTATTTGTAGAAACAAATCCACTAAATTTACTAAACTTAATAGATCTTACAAATAATTATAGATTGAAATACATAATCTATATCAAATACCTTCAAAACAAATCATTCAATTCTGCTTCTTCAGTGCCTGTATTTTGTTCTTTATTTATCCTATGGAATTGTTATTATTTGTCACTGGGATCGTCTGGTTAATACAAAGTGAATATTAGAATGAATTGAAATACTTGCACAGTGAAGGAGATATTCAAGACTCTATGAAATGTTTATTGATACCTAAGAATTGTTAGGCAACAACCTTGAGTACTTTTTGTCTTCTGAACTATTGTCCAGAGAAGTCATCACTGTAAGGATAACAGGCACTGCTGATTTTGTTTAGATCTCCTCCACAGATCTGGTTTAAATAGAAAGACCAAAGGAAATAACAGAGAAAGAACAGCGATAGGCTTAAAGAAAAGGCTGCTTTTCAGCTGAAACCTTGTCAAGATAATGTCTCTGAAGTTACTTACATAAACTTCTTTTGTAGTAACAGCATTAGAAAATGGAACCATATGCACAGATTTTGTTATAATTTTTTTCTTGTATAATTGATTTTAAATCAATATGGCAATAATAAAAATAGCTTCTTAGGTAAGAATACATTTTTTCTTGCCCATCACTTTTTGTGTTCTGGATGGAAAATACAAAGTTTTGGCAGTATGCACTGAATCCTAGGGACCAATTTAAGAAGGGACTGATTTAAGAAGAGAACCCAAGAATGATAAAAGCATGAAGCCTAATTCTTAGGTGTGTGGACTTGTGGAGAATAGTGAAAATTTCCGAATCTTTGAAAGATATTCTGTATGACTTGAAAGAAACAATATATACCACACCCCAAATTGCAATGGAATTTGGATTGCTCCACAAAGCTTTGCTGTCTGCTTCTTCCCCAGATTTAAAGGAAACAAAAAAATTATATTGTACCTTAAAAATGAGTATGAATAAAGCAAATACTAAAAGGGGTGTAATATATTCTCCTTCTCTTCCAAGGATGTATTTTCCCTTTAAATCTTGTACATCGAATCCACATTTTCTTCCCCAAAATGTCACCTATCCGCTGGGTTTGGAAAACCTACCTCAATTCAAGAGCTCTGGATTGCACATGAAAATAATGTAATAAACTTGAGCCCCTTCTGCCAAGTGTGGGAAAGATGGTGAAGCCCACAACTATTTCCTTATGGGTCTTTATGTTGTACTATTTCCTTATGAATCAGAAATTTTTTACTAAATTGTAATAATGAATTCTTTTGTTAACACAAATGGGACAGAATCATACAGTTAAGGAAAATTGCAAGTGCAGAGTATGTACCTTTAGACAACAAATATAGCAGCTCCTTTCTCAATAGTTTTGTCAGAAATCCACCCACTCCTTTCTCATCACATGGCAGGCCTACCCCACAGAAAGCACTCCCTCAGCTCCATGTCATTCTCTCTTGGACCAAAGGGATTTTGTACTTCAGTGTCTGTCTGTCACCAGGTCTGAAGGAAGTTTTTCTCAATCTCTCTCATAAATAGGGGCAAATATTTGTCATTACAGCCATGGGAAAAATAGGGTTGATAGTGAATTTCCATGTAAAAGTTTTGTTCAATCTCTGAGTGTGTTGCATTTTAGCAGAAGTACAGAAGTCCTCCAGCTCTGATTTTGCCCTGGCCTTTGGCAGAAGGGGACCACACTGGGCCCTTTAGATCTGTTCTTCCTCCCTGCATGAAGCTGATACCATTCATTAATCCCACGAGGGTGAGGGCAGACTCAAGTCTTCTCGGTGAAGGCAAAATCCACTAAAGGCCAAGGAGTAATCTGGTTCTGTAACTATACATCTACTGCAACCACAGGAGCAGTGCCTACAGTGAAGCCTTGCTGTGAAGCCTGGTTTTTAATACCTTTCAATATCCCCCTATGGCATCATAAACTGTGAGAACAAAACATCACATTCTTCTGTCCTGGAAGGTCTGCTTTTGGCACAAATGTTGGTTTCTACTTCCTTAGTTAAATCAAGGATGTTTAAGATGGCAGCTGCTTCTACCTATTGATAATTACCACGCAAGTAAATAATACCTGGGGAAAGCCTGAGGTTATCCATGCTGCCAAACCCTGGCATGAAAGATGTTGGACTGTTGTTCTTATTGTAAAAGAAGATGTCTAAGTTTCTCCAGGCAATTTTTAAAAGCATTTCAATCAGCCTCCTGCTTTAAATTGCTCTCCAGTTCTATATGGGCAGCTGAAGGAGCTAAATGCAAGGAAATATTGAAACTTATTGCATCCCATTATTGGGTAATTATCAAATGATTTTCACTTGTAGTCATGACTTCAAAGAGCCATTCTCATTATACAACTGGTGTCACAGAAATATGGCTTTGTAATCATGTAATCTTTGCCTCCCAGATAAATTAGTACTTTACATTATTGAGTTGGGCATTTAAAATCCTTTGAGTTTTTCTTCCCCCCCTCTTTTTTTTTTTTTTTTTTTTTTTTTGAGTTGAGTTGAATTCCTTTTATTTGAGTGAAATAAACTGAAAAGGATTATTTTAGTTGAATATTCTGATACAATTTTCATTAAAGCTCTATTCTTGGAGGCATTACCTTAAAAGGGGTTGTAAACATTGTAAACATGGCTCAGAATTAGCATAGCTGAAGTGGGAGTAATTTTTCATTTTTATCACTCTCTGCCATGCTTCACTTACCTACTTAGTGCAGTCTGTTCTGTGCAATCTTGATAGATGAAGCAACATACTTGTAAATAACAGATATATTTATATTGCTTGTTCATCAGGAAAGAAACGCATCGTTGCCACAGCCATGTATCCATAGCAAGTGTAAGACTCAGATCAGCTTTCTGGTTTTATATTTTTACAATGTGATGGCAAATAAGAGGACTACAAAATTACATCAAAGTTAATTTTACTATCATCATTTCCGCCTTTTTAATGGTCTCCATTAAAACTGCTTTCCATGTTCTTCACAACAAAGGGGCAAACCTTGGTTAGGACAGAGTTTAAATCCAGCTCTTTGCTTTTCAGGCTCATCAAGATGCACTCGTTTGTCAGTGACCTCTGTCACTTGTCTTAACCCAATGAGAGAGAAATCTAGAGGTCACTCAATCAAAAAACCTAGAACTACCTGAAAAGGTGAAGATCTTTAAGGCTGTGTGAATAATTATAGTTTACTAAAATGTAGAATTAGCACTCTGAAATAGCAGAGCTACCTTTCAGGAATATTAAACTTCTGTGGTTTTGTTGGCTGCTAAAGAATTCAAAACTGTTGATTGAAACATTGACCTGGTAAGCAATTAACAGGAAACTGCAAAATATTGTACGAAATTCTCACTTTCTCTGTTATAAATTAGAAGGTGAAAAACCACAAGAGAAACATAAATATTGAAACATTCATCTGTGCAATTTCATGTTTAACAGATTTCTAACTGTGGAAGCTGACTGAGAGAAGGAAAAGTAAAATTTTTAAAGTGTGAAAGACTTGTATTGTATTGCTTATTTTTCCAAAACACAACTTTTGAGGACTAAGATTACAAAATCAGATGTTTCTTATATGTAGTTTCCAGGTAGCAGATTTCAAAATCTTCAAAACCTTCTGCTGATTTTGTGGAATCATCAACTGAAATTTGTAAACAAGTTTTTTCTCTGTGCACCTGCAAACAAGTGGCCATTTTTCAGCTTAGAGAAAGAAGGAAGAAGAAAGCTTTTCTTCTAATGACAGTAAAACAAGCTCTCTAAACAGGGATGAAGGCTCTGAGTGGGGCAGAAGAATGCTGTCTGGATCGAAGAGTGGACAGCTGTAGTTTGCTGGTGGGGGTGAAGAATGGGGTATGCACACATACAGCTGTCTGTGAATGCCTGGGCTAACTAGGAGAGCATACCTTACTCTGCACTGAGCCATAATACAGCTGACTGTCCTAAAGGAGTATTCTTCACCCAGCATCAGGCTGTTATTTGAATTGAGAACAGGGAGTCTGTTGCATTCATTTATTTCCTGTAAGACTATGGACCAATGTCTTTCTTTGATAAATTCCTAGGCAGCTGTAAGGAAATTTCGTCTCTTACCTGCTAAGCCTTTTGAACGGTGTTGACAGTCTTGCCAAGAGTGGGCAAAGGAAAGGAAATGCTGAATGGCATTTGAAATAGACATCTCCCCAAGCTGTCCAAAGACTTTAGGGCATTGGGCCTAGTGAAGAACTGCACAGGGATGTGTATCAAATTTATCATGGTTCTAACCATGCCGTCTGTAAGAATGAAATAGTTCCTCAGCTTTGATATGAGTTCTCTTGGAAGTACTTACTTGGCCTCCCACAGGGAAGGAGCAGATAGCCCAGAAGAGGCTGTAGATTGAGCTGTTTTGACTCTGAGGGATGGTCAAAGAAGAGGGTCTGGTTGCAAGATGGTGCTGAAACAAATGGACAGTCTATGGGCTCTTCTTGTTGGCTCAGTCTGGAGTACTGAGGGAGGAAAAAGGGGCAATCTATCTTTATTTTTGACCCACTGGGTTAATTGACCTGGGTATTCCACAGTCTATTTCCTTTGCATTTTCTTGTACCTTTTGCCACTTTGTGCACTTTTGTCACTGTTATTTCAGTGTGTTTTCTTGCTTCCTTCTTCCAGGCAGTATGACCTATACCTTATCTAAATTCTCCATTGCCAATCATGAAAGTTCTCTTAGAGTGAATTAGGAAAGATTATCACAGAGATAACTTTTCTTCAGAAGATGGTGGTTATATGCAAGAGGCAATTTCAATGCACATTTTCTGCTCCCATACTGTTGTAATTTCTGTCTTGAAATGGAGTCTATTAATACTCATTCTTTTAAGAACCTATAAAATGTTGAGGCATCTGTCTGTTGTTTTTTTCCTCCCTTCATTTGAAGTCAAATCCTTTTCTTTTCCAAATCAAAGGTTATGGATAAGAATGGTTTGATTATTTGATTCTACAGAGCAGTTTATATCCTTTGAGATTTCAACTATCTTGGTTGCAGCAGTAAAAAGTGTGAAATTTGCATGTTATTATCAGATTTCAACAAAAAGTCTCTGGACAAAAAAGTCAATATGTTGATCTCAAGGGTGTGTCTAATTTATGTCTGGATCAAGAGCTTGGTTTGATGCTAATCTGCTCTTTCCCATTTTATACTTTGCTTTGCTTTTTGAAGCAGTTCTAGTCAATCTTTTCAGTATCCTTTTTGGCTTTCTTTTGGATGAAACTGATCTGGAAGATGTGTTCCAGGTGCAGCTTCAGGTGTAAATTGTCATTCAGGGAGGCCAAGCTAGAGTTATCCCAAAGTTTAAAAAGCAAACCCTACCACTGTTGGAATAAATATAGTCTGGACATTGAATCCTTATCACCAACTATTTGGCTTTACAGGCCTACTCTGACTTGTCTGCATTACTTCCTAGCTGGACGTATCCTTCATGAGGCTGTGCTGAATGAACAATGCTTGCACTATTGGAAGTAACATCCTGACAATCCAGTTGTATCTTGTTACAAGCAGATGTAATGTGTATTTGCAAAAATTTAATTGCATACATGTATCAAAATACAGTTGTATTTGCACTGTAATATAAAAGCAATGAAGAATGCATATGGTTGGTATTTTATTATTTAAAAGGAGTATGGTAATATAACCATTAATATATTTTTAAGCATTGCTCACTGTAGAAATTTAAATTAATAGTTCAATATGATGAGATTTGAGGTAACACTTCTTATTAAAAATGGAGCATCTAAAAGTTCCAGGTTCATAAAGGGTTTATAATTAAGCCATGAAAATTAATTTAGCCATGTAAAACGGATTGCTAATTAGTTTGCTAATAGGGCTGTCACTTCCAAACTCATCGCAGAAGGTGAATATTAGGTTAGTTCTGTCTCTTGAGGTTTCAGGGAAGTTTATGACATTCCTTATGAAAAGTATTACTGTCCACATTTTTCTTGTGAAGAGAACTTGTCTTTCCTGAACAAACATTTAAGGGATATTATCGTGAATGCTGATGATTTTTATTCTGTTTTGTTTGCTCTTTGGAATAATTTCCATTTAAGGTAATCAATGCCTTTTTTTCCCCCTAAATGGAACTGATAACTACAAATATTAGAGCAAAATGCAAGTGAGAGAAAATCCTATCTAAATGCTGGAATGACCTTGCTATACCCAAAGCTTGGAATATACCAAATACCTCCTAAAAGAAGATGAATTGAGTCTCTTTGGAAAGAGCGTATTGCAGAAATTAAGTTGTCTTTATTGCAGTGATATTTGTTATAAATATAATGCCAACAACACTAAATCCTCAAAATTACAGTGAATATTAATTTAGGTCCATTCTGCACAGAGGTCAGAGTGTATACAGTGTACCAGTATTTTTCTATACATCTCATCTACAACTAAGCCCTTCAAAGTGATAAATCTGGGTTGCTGCTTCCCTTTCCCCCTCTTAGTTGTTGAGTGCTCTCTCTGGTGGCATTAATGTGGTGGTGTTATATCAATCATCTCTTTGACTGAACAGAGCTAAGGCAACTGACAGTTTAATTTCTGATTGATCATCCAGGTTTCTTCAGATACAATTTGTCATTATGCTACTGTTAGGTGCTTTTGAATTAATTAAATCTGCCACTGTTGCCTCTAGAAACATTAAAAGTACTATAATTAAAACATAAGCTCTACAAACTCTAGTTATAGATCAGCAGGGTTTTTTTCTGTAGTTACCTTCAGCTTGTTAAATCACACAAATTGGCTTAATCCAAGCTGGAGCTGTGAGATGAACTTGAGGTCCATGTTGTTCCAATATATTGAGAAGCAATATACTTGGGAGCAAAACACATCTAAAAGATGTATTTGTGCTTTTAAATACAAATGGAATTTGTTTTGCCTTCTAATTTTGTCAGTTTTGTTACATATGTAATCTGTGACCACTTAAGTGTCATACCGAGAGTTTCCATAAAGGGGTTTAACATCATCTTAAGTTGGTTAATACAAAAAAAAGAAAAATAAATATATATACTGTATAAAGGATGTTATTGGAGTGAAACAGGAGATTCTCCAAAGTGGAGAGTCATTCTATATAAGAACTATACTAAGGGAAAAAAAAAGGAGGATTGGACTACTATTGGAATTGCTTGGTGGGTTGACTTTAGCAACAGAATTTGAAATGATGGCACGGATGAGAACTATTCTAACCAAACATATGCAACTCCACCTTATTCACCCCTTCATGGTTAATCTACTGATGTCCATACGCCACTGTTTGTGTCATAAGCAGGCCTAGTGGCAGAGTGAGAAAATAATCAATGTCAGTTCTCTTGTTTCTCTACTTATTGGCAGCATATTCATGGTGTTTTTATTTTTGTCATGGCTGTTTTAAACTGGGGGAGAAGAAATTCCTTAAGCCATAAAAGGAGAAAATTTTAATGGATCCATTTCCAACAAATAAAATACATTGATTCAATGTAAATCAAACACTTCAGGTTCTGTAGAAGTCTCAGTACAAATGCATTAATTTCATAGGGATTAATGAATGCAAGGAGTGAAAAGCCTGAAAGTATTTTTAACCTACTTTCTGAAGCTACACCAGCTTACTAATTTTGGATTCTTTCCATAAGGGAAATATTACCATTTTAGAAATTGATTTTCCCTTTCTGCCTTTATCTTAAAAATATTATTGCTTTTAGAAGTGCTTTCCCAAAGATTTCTGTAGTCCTCACAAAAGGTCTTTGAATTCTTTATTGGTTTTTGAATAAAAAAGCCTGAGAAGTAGAAATTTTCTTCTATCTCTCTGTTAATAATTAATACGATTAAACACAATGAAATGCAGAGATGTAGAGTCATGAATTCAGTGAACAAAAATTACCATAAAGTTCAGTTACAAATGAAAATAAATGTAGATCTCAAATACTCTGGTTTTCAAGGATGATTCTGGAAATGGCCAGAGAAAAGGAATGCATTAATAATTCCAGTATGAGCTGGAATAGAATAAAACTTGTGGTTGTTTTTTTTTGGAATGGAAAATTTTAGACAGAAGCTTGTTAAAGTGCATAGAACAGGATTGCTTATTTTGTAATTTGGCCAAAATTATTGAAAAAGAGATGGTAGAAAAATATGTTAATGGAATATTTAATGTCCCTTCATCTCACTTTGAAGAAGATATCTCCAGTATGCAAATCTCAGACTATTCAGTGACAATAAGACAGCTGCATCTTAAAATTATTGATGCTCAAGGTGGAACCTTAATTCCTTTTATTTTCTGATCTACTAAATAAATGATAAGGCAAACAAATTCAGGTTTGCTAAAATTCTTAAGAATCTTCAATTAGCTGTTAACATAGACCTGTTTTTAACTTATTCATGTAGAAAACTTTACAAGTGTTGTTAAATAAACTTAACAGATTTGTAAAAACATGGCAACAGCTGATTGAGCTGATGTATCAGGAAAAAATTGTTAAAAAATGAATGAGAATTCTAAAACCTGGAAATTATTATAATTAATCTCGTATAGTTTATATTCTTTCTGTAGTATTTATTTTCAGTTGATACCTGCTAATCATGTACTTTTGTGATAAGAAGACTTGAAGTATTGTTTACCCACCAAAATGAAGATTCCATATTAAACATATTACACAATTCATGTATACAAAATTCCATGTATATGTATACTTTTTTCAATTACATCTTTATGCCTTGCCATAGTTGGAAAAGTGACAATGCTTTTCACAACATTCCCATTTTTTACATTAAAGCAGACTATTTTTGTGAGAAAGTAAACATATTTATATTCTGGGAGAGGGACTTCCTGCATGTTCTGCGTTTGACACAGACGGTTCTTGTTTTGAATCTCACTTTCCAAAGCTGTATTTTAATAACTAAAGTAGCTTCCTGCATAAAGTGGGGGGAATATGTGATTAGAAAGGTGTAAGATATGGAAAAATAGATACCTGTGCTTCCATACAACCTGTGGGGTGTTTCTGTTGTAGTCAGTTGTTCCTACAAACCTCCAAAGAGGAGTTTAACTTTTGCTAGTATCTGTGGTAAGTGGCTGTCTTACCTCTACCTTCATTGAAGTTTCACCTAATCCCAAAATAGCAATTTTTTCTCAGGGAAGACAACCTATTGTGAAAAATATTGAAGTATTAGGCGTACTGCTGAAATTAAGTATGTCATACTGAGAACTCAATATTTGTATCCCACAGCAAGTCAAAAAGCTTTCTATTTTAAGGTCTTGGATGAAGAGCCTTGCTGAAGACCCAGAGGCAAAACATGATTCCACAGGAATCCTTTCTATATATGGTCAGCAAAGGGGGAAAACTCAAATCCTGATACAATTTTTTCCTGGTGTTTCAAAGTACAAGGTGTTTTTTTCATAGCCACTTTTTTTTTTTCATTAAAATGATCAACTTTAAATATTAAATTAAGTTTTTCTCCTTTGTCATTTAATGTTCAGTTTCTGTAGCAATGGGACAGGACATTGCATTGTCTAAAAGAATCTTAGTACGTAGGTTATTAGGCTAGAAAGTAGCTGTTTTCATTTTAGCATAAGTACATAGTTCCTTAATATTTTAGGCTGTTAAAAAGAAGAAAACTCCATTGATCACAGAAAAGATGGTGGAAAGGTATCCTGTAACTTAAATCCTTATGAATGCTAGGCATGAATTTAAGAGAAAGACTAAGGCAGTGCTTAGTCCAGAGACTGAACCATCTTGGAGTTTGGGAAGTGGGTCACTGTGCTATGGAACAAGACTATCTTTTATGAGCTGGTGCATAAACAAGGTATTTCTGTCTACCCAGGCCCAGTCCCTTTTCAAATTCTCTTTAGTAAGTCTAGTACATTTTCACATGCAATTTGACAAAAAGATGCTTTCAGTCCTTTGTTCAGCTCTCTGCAATTTGATCCACCGTGTTTCTCCTGTGTCAGATTCTCTGACTTTGTCCTTTGTATTTGTCCCAGATATTTTCATCTTTTACAGAACACGCTGGCAAGGGTTTTCAAACTCTCCACATGATCTCTGTTATTAATTCTTTTAAATACCTAATCTTTTTCGTGAGGCACTTACTTTGGCAGACATTTTAGATATGCCTGCATTATCCTAGGCTAAAAATCTTATTTCTGATGGTAAAGATTAGTTTTCACAGTGCTCTAACAGTAAATGACATGGTAATATTGCTCACTAAAAATGTTTTTATATAAATATAAACGATTTTTCTGTTTTCCCACCTTTTCCCAGTATGTTATATGTGCCTGGAGAGAATGGGTGTGTTTACCCTGGGTTCTGCTCCTTTCATGCACCACCCAGTGAAACTGGCAGTGCACAGAAAGGGGAGTAAGCTGCTCTCAACACAGCTTTTGGTGGATTGAGTGTAAGTGGAATGAACAAGCATTTATGGAAGGTTTCTTCCTTTTCCTTCTCTGAATTATTAATTTCAGAACTCATTGGATTGTTTAATATTTCTATTTTCTAACAAAGGAAACAATAGCTAGAGGCATGTAATAAGGATATTTACAGTAATCCATCTGTAAATACAGCATGTGCATGGTACAATCCATTTGAATGTTGAAGCAAGCATGGATTATTTTCATGCTTCCTTTATACCTGTATTTATAGACAGCCATATGATTTTTGTTTGTCACTGGCAATGCAGACATTAGGTCCTTTTGTACAAACACCTATTAGTAAGCTTTCTGTCCTGTAAGATGAGATACTCCTCTGAGCAAGGGCAGGTCATGGACTCTAGTTTGAAACATTGGCTTCATCTGAGCTATTTTACTGTAAGAAAATGAATGCTGAATGGAGAATACAGACCTTGGTGAGACAAAGAGCCCAGTGTCTGATACTAGCTTACAGCAGCTCTACTGCAAAGTCAAAATTAGAGTGAAAAAATATAAGAGAAAACCAGTGAGCAGTCATCTCAAATACAATCTATGTTGATTTGTGGACTTCAGGTAACAATGGAAATTCCTGTAGCTAGAACTTTGCACCTGGTGAAGATGCAATTTGACTTCTTTGACTGTAAATGAAATTCTATCCTTTAAAACTTCACTGACATAAAAGAAGACAGTGTTCTGGTCATATTTCACATTGGTTATATAAGGATTATCCTTTAGAAAATTTTAAATTGTCTCTATATCTATTCTAAAGATTCCAGTAATGTTACTACAGGCAAGAAGTATGGCAACATTCTCCTTAGAGAGCACAGAAATAGTAATTTAAGATTATAAGAGGCCATTTCCATAGGGATCTAATTTTGGTCCAAATGGTAGATGCTGTTTAAGTTATTTCATGAATTAAACAGAAGAGGCTGGTTTCAGTTGTTACAAACAAGTCTCTCAGCACAAAAAGAAAGTCAAATGTAGTGACTTTTTTTTCTTAATGACAACTCTGATGTGTTTATTAACAAATTCTTAAAATGTCTTAGAGGAAATGTGTTTTTTTTCCTGTCCTCTGAGATATAATACAACTTCTCTATCCATAGGAAGAAAATACTTAATATACTTAATATTGTGATCAACCTGAAACTGAGCCACAACCAGGGCTACCATGCGAGGTCTTCTTTCCTAGCACACCTTTGTTTCAGGAACCAAGCCTAAAAGAAGCTTGGTAGATCTGTCTTTAGCCTAGCTGATGTCTAGCCTCTGATGAAAGGCAGGAAGGCCTCCCTTTTTCTTACAGCTTTCTCCTAAATGTTGATTTGCCTGTGCAGGGTTAACATAAGGGTGTCTAACTCCATCCTTAAACCTCACTTTCCCCTTGTGAACAGTCCCTGCTGTATATGGATTTTTATTACCAAACACTAACCAGTACGAGAGGGTTCATTAAAATTCATGTGTGTAGCAAAGGCTGCAGCCTCTGTGGGATATATGTACTTTGAAGAGCAGTCATGAGAATAACAGCTTGTCTGAACTTATATAGCTCTTTATTATTCTTTCAAGTATGTGGAAGCAGAAACTCTTTGCCCTACTGGATCAATACTGCTAATAATTATAAACATATTTCCGCCATTAACAAAAAACTGTCTCTAGTAAAGAGCCCTGAAGCAACAATAACTAAAGCCAATCAGATGAATGAGAAATGGTCACATCATCTAAAATACCTTATGCTATTTTTCCAGAATCCAAAGTATACTATAAAGGTCATCAGAATTGTATGTACTAGAATCCATTTATTTTACTCTCAACATTCTCTTTTTCAACAATAAAATAACATTAAATTACAATTGTTCTATTTAGTGCTAAATTATTGTCTTTCTTAGTTCTTGGTCCAACAGCAGTTAACATAAAAAAGGAAAAATAGTTTAAGCATAAAACTCCTGTTGTATTCCTATGTACAATGCAAATACTTTCAAAAGCTCCACAGACAATTTCTGTTTAAAGAAAGGAAAAACAAGCAATAATATTAACTCCATTCATGCATTAAATATAATTTATATTGTTTAAGTGTCCTTTTCCTGCCATACTAAGGTGTTTTTACAGGAAGATTAGAGACTTTGTGGAGGTTTGTTGTTCCTTTTTTGCTAACTGGACTTTCAAATAAGTTTGATAAACTCTGGCTAGACCAAGCCTGTAGCCTTTAGATAGTAAAATCTACTATAGAAAGCCATCGGGCCAGAGGAAGGAAGTACTGTCTTTAGCAATCAATTTTATGCAGAATTAGCTGCTATGACACCCTCATTCACTACCTGGTTTCTGTTTCATCTTAGCTGAAGAGAGAGCTAGAGATGAGCATACAACTAGCTGCTATTACTATCAAAGCTCATGTTTGAAAATGTCTTCTCCCTCAGCTGTACCCTTAAGGATGAGACCATTTGGATTTTAAGATCTGAGCTCAGATTATACCCTTTAGAAATATTCCTAAAGATGAACTCTGGCCTTTCAGACTGGAGTGTCTATTTAAGCTTTCTCAAGTGTTGTGTTGTCTATCCCTGTTTACTGTTTGTAGTGAGATGTGCATGTTGTTATTTTGGCCTTGCTACCTTAACTGTTTTATGAGTTATTCATGTGTGTTCCTGCAAGTTGTCACTTCAGTAAAAAGTACCCCAATTCCTAACAATGAGTAACAGATTTTCTATTTAGTTTTGCTGTAGTTGCTACAGTCCAAGACAGATCACTATTAGATTGGTTTTTCTATACAGTTGCAAAATCCACAGTGCTTTATCACGCCTGTCTCAGAGGAACATATCTCAAATATTCTTTAGGAAAGTTACTCTCAGATGACCCTTCTCTGCTACTGTTTTTGATGGAAAACTTCCAGCTTTAAAGTTTGTTTGGAAATTTAGGTTTGTAATCCTGGCTACCTCTACTGTAATCTTTGACTATATCTAAATTCCTCATTTATAATCTCGTTTTGAGTTAATATCTCTTAGTATGTTATGGTGCTTCTACATGTTCTTGGCTTGTGAACTATTCTTATATTGATTTTGGGTGTTCTATTTGGAGCTTATCTTCTCATCTTTTTATGTTTATTTTGTTTTCTCTCAGAAGTTCCTGCATTTCACATGCTTTCACTTTCAGAAGGTAGCAAAAGGGTCAGTCCTCAGAATGGGCTTACAGGATTTCTTTCAGAATTTTAAAATACCTGCAGATAGATGGTCTTTTGGGGGAGTAGAGATAGTTGTGAAACACAGTCTACAATCAAGCTGTCATCATCTTGTAGCTTTCACAGTCTATGATTTGATCCTCCAAAGCAAGTTTTCTGATATAATAATCGTGATTTTCAAAGTATAGAAAATTTTTCAGGAAATGGAAAGTCTATTAACATTCATAGTAAATGGTATAATAAAAAGGTGAAAACCAAGCTGCATTTCTAGCAACTACAAATTGATCCTGATTTCTCAAACTAAAAAGATATCACAATCTTTTATATTAAAGATGTAATTTTCATGTAATTAGTCAAATTGTTACAGCTTTTTTTTTTT
>VWYP01024495.1:0-24095 GCA_013400435.1 Pycnonotus jocosus
TTTAATGTACTGTTACAAATATGTTACAACACCAGACCTCTGATGTTAAAATCAAAAGTACAGTAATTCTGTGCTTGGAGAAAACCAGATAGGGACTCACAAAAATTAAACACTTTTCAATCCACAATAATCAGAATGTACTGGAGGAATAGTTTCCAAGCTTACTCTGTTAGCTGCAGACTAGATACAGATTTTGATTTCATTTATACCAGAGATTTCATTGGTCTCATTTACAATAATAATCCAGTTTTCCTCTGTCACTTGAAGAAATTACTTTATTTTGCTTCTAGGATGGAAAACATGTTTCTCCAGTTCTGTTGAGTGCAATCTGTGTCTAAAAGCGGACTTTACAAATAGTCATGTATGAAATGCAAACACTTGCAAATGCATATGGATCATATGAACCTTTTGATTAGGAACTTGGAGGAATAGGCTAGTATCCATGGAAACTCATTGCTTCAGAGATTACAAGGCTGCTAAAAGGCTGCTGAGAGTAAAAAACACTATGCTGTATCACCTGCCTAAAACAAGTTGATACATGAACAAAAATTCTATCTTCAAGTAAGCAAAAGCACAAAAAAGAGTTAACCTTGTTTATTCAGTTATCACTAATCATTTGAGATTTCTCCACATGATTTATCCCATTTCATACCTAGCTGAGGATACCAGCAAGAATGTCAGTGTACTGTGCTGAGGTTCAGCCATTACAGCCCTGTCTCACAGAACAAAAATTCTGGTCCAGCTGAAAGGACTCAGGCAGTTTCTGTCTTACATAATTAAATTCAATGTTATTTTACCATCTGAATATTAACTGACATAAACACATCGTTTCAATGCACTTACTGCATCACATTATATATGGATATAAAAATAAATTTGCACATGATTTTAAAAGGTAGAAGTTTTTTAGAGGAATGGATGGCTAGAATGCAAGATCAGGGGACCTGGCCCAGCTAGCATGGATTTAGGAAGTGCAGGTCCTTTTTAACAAACCTGATCTCTTTTTATAACTCAGCGACACACCCAGTGCAGAAGGGAAAGACTTTGGATGTTGTGTACCTGGACTTCAACAAAGCTTTTGACATAGTCTTCACACAGCATCATCCTGGAGAAGCTGGCAGCCCATGTCTGGGACAGGTGTTCTCTTCAATGGGTTAGAAACTGCCCAGATGGTTAATACTTTCATTGATGATCTGGATGAAGGGATTGTCATATGCATCCTCTATAAGTTCATAGACGACATCAAGTGTTGATTTTCTGGAGGGTGGGAAGGCTCTGCAGAGGAACTTGGACATGCTGGATAGCTGGGCAGAGGCCAGTTCTATGAAGTTCAACAAGACCAAGAGCTGGGTCCTGCCCATGAGTCACAACAGCTTCAGCCAGCTCTTCAGGCTGAGCATGGAGCAGCTGTAGAGGTGCCTGGCAGAAAAGAATCTGGAGTGCTGGTCAACAGCAGCTGAACACGAGCCAGCTGTGCCCAGGTGGCCAAGAAGGCCAATGGCATCCTGGCCTGGATCAGCAACACTGTGGGCAGCAGGACCAGGCAGTGATCGTCCCCTGTACACAGCACTGGTGAGGCCACACCTTGAATTCTGTGTTCAGTTCTGGGCCCTGGAGTCCATGAAAGACACTGAGGAGCTGAAGCTCGTCCACAGAAGGACAAGAGTGATGATGAAGGGTCTAGAGAGTAAGTCAGGTGGGGAGCAACTGGGGGACCTGAGGTTGCTTAGATTCAGGGGTGGCCTTATCACTCTCTACAACTGCCTGAAAGGAGGGTGTAGCCAGGTGAGGATTGGCCTCTTTTCCCAGGAAAAAAGTGTCAAGACAAGAGGAAATAGCCTCAAGCTGCCCCAGAGGATGTTCAGGATGGATATCAGTAAGAATTTCTCCATGAAAGATTGTCAAGGGTTGGAAAAGGCTGCCCTGAGAGGTGGTGGAATCACCACGCTTGCAGGTCATTCAAGAAATGACTGAACATGGCACTTAGTGCCATGACACTAAATTGATGTGCTGGTGTTTGGTCAAAGATTGGACTTGGCAATTTTGAAGGTCTTTTCCAACCTTATTTGCTCTGGGAATCTAAGATGCACTTGTGAATTCTGTTATTATGATTTTACATTGACCATAAAGTTAATATAAAATTTAGATTTTTTTTTAATTACACAGGAAGCATTCAAGAACTTCCATGCCAGGAACCCTAAAAGACCTCTAAGGCTATAACTAGATTTACCCCCTAAGTAGGCACAAAATATTACTGCCTAATCACCCTCCAATAAATAAAAATGTCATGGATAGCAAAACAGTTCTGCGGTCATTCTCATGGTGAGACGTTCCATCAACCTCAAAGAAAGTTTTTCTCAATAAAGTGAAGGTTGGTCTATTCAAAGAAAAGGGAAGGAAAAAGGAGAGGAACCCCAGAGAATAAATATAACCGAAGTTATAAGTGCTTATTCATAGATATGTTTCTAAGCTGTCTGTTCCAATTAAGGGATTTTGTGATTTAATTAAGGTAGAGATTGGGGTTTTTGCTTCATCAGCTTTTACATGCCCAGTTAACTGAAAGAACAGTATAGGCAAGACACCACATAGGTACATGCTGTCCAAATACACAGTCCTGAGATATGGTTTGTACACAAACACACATAAATTAATGCATACCAATACATATATACTTATGTATAAAATTGTATACACATGATGCCTCAACAACACAGTATTGTATCAAAGCAATTATATAAAGTTTCTTATTTTCCCTCGGTATAAATTATTATTTCCACTCTAAACAACATAGTTTGCAACCAACACTAGTCATCAGATGACACATAGGGATATCACTTTTGCTGATTAGCAAATACTTGTTTCCATTTTACAAACATCAGAACACTGAGTGGCTTTTGACACTGAAAATGAGTGATATACTAACAGTATGTACATAAATGTTGTGATGTGGTGCCTACATTTAACAAAAATGTTCAACAAAAAGAAGATGCAGAGTTCTCACTCATGAAAAGAAAGACATTTCCTGCCTCAGAACAGACATTTTGTACTGAATCTAGTGAGAGATACAAGTCAGTGATAGTTATTTGACTGATCTTTTATTACAACCCCTACTGTTAAAGAGCTAATGGCTAGAAAATGAGCTGCAGGCTGAGTGCAGCTAGGAACTTTTCCAATTGTTTATGTGTAACCAATTATATTAAGAGCTTTTAGTAAACATTGCTCATTATAATCTATTTCCCTGAAGAAATGTCATTTACAAATGAATATTTAAATATTGCAGCTTTAGTTTTTGTTCCCTTTTCAAGAAAATTTTTATGCAAATGAGATACAGACTTGCAAACAGGCCATTAGGAAACATGAAAAGAAATAGAAGTTATTCTGCAGGATGAAGTGGTAAATTAACAGGCTAATCTAATAATCTAACACTACTACACCTCACATCAGCAGCATAGTTATTGAGGGGTTTTACAACTAGGTTTTTTGTAATTTAATCAAATTAATTCTTAGCGACCCCAGGTATGATTAATTCTGCTGACAACCTGAACATCAAACTCAGCAAACTCAGCAAATTTGGCATGGGAACTAACCATCCTTTAACAAGACATGAGTAATATTTACAGAGTTCAGGGGTGCAGGATGTTTTTTAAACTCAGATACCTCTACAGATACCAATCTAGAAAAAAAGTTTCTTCACATCTTCTAAAAGGTAAAATAGATCATACTCACTTACATGAGTATGGCTTGACCACTCAGTTCCCATATTCTCTGGCTTTGACCACCTATGTTCCCATATTTTTCCTTTTCTGGAAATTCAGTAAGCTAAACCAACCATATTGCTGAAGTCTAGATAGATTTTTGTGCTGTTCATAATGAAGTTAGAATTCTTTGAATTCTGAATTCTGCAGAAGTTCTGAACTAGCTGTATTTGTAGTTCACAATGCCATGTGTCCAAAGCACTTGCAAAAAACACTTTTAAGGGGACTGATTTATAATTATTTATGAGTCTTATATTGTGATCAATATTAGCTCTACTCATCACTGCTGCGATCTCACCTTGGGTCCTGTGTGCACTTTTGGGTGTCACAATACAAAAAAGACATTAAGCTATTAGAGAATGTCCAAAGGAGCACAACAAGGGTGGTGAAGGGCCTTGAGGGACAGCCTTATGAGGAGTAGCTGGGGTCACTTGGTCTGTTCATCCTGGAGGAGACTGAGGACAGACCTCGCTGCGGTTACAACTCCTTCAGGAGGGGAAGAGGAGGGGCAGGCACTGATCTCTCCTCTGTAGTACCCAGTGAGAGAACCCCAGAAAATGGCCTAAAGTTGTGTCAGGAAAGGTTTAGGCTGGATATTAGGAAAGGATTTTTCACCCAGAGGGTCAGTGGACACTGGAACAGGCTCTCCAGGGCAGTGGTCACAGCTTGAACCTGACACAGTTCAAGTGTATGAACAGTGCTCTCAGGCATATGGAATGTCATTGGACTTGATGGTCCTTGTGAGTCCCTTCCAACTTACCATATATCCTGTGATTCTGT
The DNA here is from genome assembly GCA_013400435.1 of Pycnonotus jocosus. NCBI lineage: Eukaryota > Metazoa > Chordata > Aves > Passeriformes > Pycnonotidae > Pycnonotus > Pycnonotus jocosus. The sequence goes on from VWYP01024495.1 coordinate 4,536, forward strand.
GGTCTGGAGGATTACCACAACCTGTACAAATAAAATACAACAGTGCAAAGTGTTCAAGTATTCTGACATTTGCTTTGGCTCTGACTTGGAATCTATATTTTGTCAGTCTTTTCTTGCTGGCTCTGTTCGTGATGGTATTGCATTATTTGGTCTTGTCTTTTCTGCTCTTTTATTTTCTTATGTCAGTTATAAATATAGAAACAAAAATAAAGTAAACCTAACCACAGTAAAATTTGGACCTGGGAAGCAACAGCATAGCATTACATCTCAAATCCAGACAGTAAAACTTTGCTAAGAACATAAACAGAGGAAGACTCCAGAGTAGCAGTAGATTATACTCTAAAATAATTTTTTCTGTGGCATGATGAAAAAGATAGATGGCGAAAACTTAAGACAGATTGGTTCAAGGCCATGGTGCTGCACTGTTGACAGTTTATATAAACAGACATCATAAGCAAATGTGTGGAAAGGCAGGTTGCTAAACAAAAGATGGAAATGATTGATGCAGACCAGCATTGAGGAGATATTCCTCAGGACTGTGGAAGACAAAGCTGGTAAATAAGAAATCACCATGTATTATCTTGACTACTTCATCTTCACAGCTATTTTATGAGTTTGGCCTCACAAAATATAAATTCAGCACTATAATATATGCTAAGATAATATGTTTTGGTTTTTTTTGAAGACTTCTAGAGAATAACTATAACAGATGAACTAAGAAAAACCATGAAAGCATTCACAAATTAGACAAAACTACTTGAATAGAAAAAATGTGACCATGGGGAGGCGTAAGGGTTATACATATTATATATTCATATTTTTATGTGTGTATGTATGTATATACATAATATATGTGGGTACATATATACACATTATACACTCACACATTATACATATAATTAGGTCTATAAATTTGGGAGCTTCAGATAACAATTAGGAGGCAGACTATAGTGGAGATACATTCTGCACTATTCAGCATTAAAGAATTGAAATGCTCTGTGGCTGAAATGCTGATGGCTCGTCCCAGTTCTTGTAAAAGTCTGGAGAATAGTTCAGGATCTATGTTTTTGGAGATTGGCTGTCATGTTTTCCACTTTCCAAAGTATCAGATTGGACCACTTTAGATATATCTAAAGCATATATAGCATGTCTGAGCACATCTAAAGCAATTAAGATGGATACTGAATTTAAAACAATACAAAGTACTTATAACTTTCATTAAAAGAAACCAAGCAGATTGAAAGATTGTTTGAAGTCTAAAAACAGTAATAAGATCCTGATTCATTGTCCTTTCAACCAGCATCTTGAATCATGACCTCTCACTGTGATTAGAAAACTGCCATTTTTTTTCTTAAAGCCCAGTTAGTGCTTTAAGATGAAGATACTGACATAAAGAGCAAAAGTGATCTCGCCTTGTTATTCCAGAACAATCTTACAGAAATATATGCCCAAAAAAGAAGTATTTTTAGACTCAGTTTCCTGCTAGAGGCCTAGTTTATACGTTGTTCTTTGAAAACCTCAGTTCCTCTCAAATTTTCTCATGACTGATAGAGACTACTCCTTTTGTCAATAACTACCCAAAACTCCAAGAGCTCAGGGCATAAAGGTAAACTTATCCTCTTCCTCTGAGTTTTTGTAGATGTTATTGTCCCATGAGATATCTGGGAACAAGAGGGTCCAAATTCCATCACATCAAAAATGTATTAGTTTTTCATTTGCAGGAATTGGAGACATCCAAAATGTGTGATTCCACAATACAGTATCTCTTGGATGTGAGCCCAATATGTTTTGAAATCAGCCATAGAATTACACTGTGGGGTATCCCCAAGAGAAACATGTATTAACATATGTCAATGAGCTGGGTTTCAAAGGCATCTTCAGGTCCCATAGTACAACTGACCAGCTTTGCACACTGGAACAAATGTGGATGGGTTTGTTAAGGATATATGTTTACATACTTCAAAGGCTCTAAATGATGGTTCTCTCTCAACCACATCCACACGTATTTGGAAGAATTTTATAGGTAGTGCTCCTGTTCCATTAGGTAGTTTTATACACCATGAAAAATTAAGTTTTAGCTTACAAAATTCACATACAGAATACAAAAGCATTTGATTCTTATGCAAACATGTCTTTACATCAGGTCTATGCTCTATTTTCGGTGGGATAGATTACAGCACTGTTGAAATTTAACTAGGACTCGTGAGACTATATTAAGATGTCACAGAAGCTCCATTACTTCTCGTGATTTCTGCCTTCTAGGCCTTAGACAATTAAAATGAAATTTCAAATAAGGAGGTTTGGAGGGGAAAGAGAGGATGCTTGAGAAGCATTCAGAAAAATTATCCTCTAGGGGGAAGACAGGCAAGATGATTAACTAGTTTTCCTTCAGCTCTTGTTGTTATGATTCTGTACTCTGGAGAGGGAATATTTTGAAAAGGAAAATGTCTGTCTCCCAGAGAGTATATTCCTCAGACTGAAATTTCATGACCAGCTCAAGTTTCTTTCACCTTATAGATGTTTATGCATACTTCCTGAGCTTTTAATTTCATGATTTGTTAAAATCATTAACATTAGATTTTGTCCTCTAAATTCTTATGAAATATCTACAAAAAAATCTTTCTCTAATCTGGAAAGAAGCTGAATTTTAAAGCTTGTTGTCTGGCTTGAAGGATCAGTTAAGTATCACATCCTATTTAATGAGACTAATGAATGATTTTCACTGTAAGCAGCAAAAAAATGTTGAGAACGGAATAATTCTCTTTCCATTCTTACAATGGAATATCTGGTAATGTATTTCCTCAAAATACACCGACAAAGGTAGCAAGCGACAGTAACCTATCAATTCCATTGACACACACACAATGAAAAATAAAAAGAGATTTTTTAGGTTCTTTTGATTATGTGTGATCAGACAGATACCTGACTGGACAGAAATCTAAGAAACATGTTCTATATTCACCATTATATTGTGCTTGCCAGCTTGAATTACTCTCTGATTCTGACTTTGCACTCAGCTTCCTCTTTATAGGGAATGTGGAAATGTGTTGTATATTATGGACACAGAAAAGGACTGACCATTTAGAATGGCTCATACCTATTTGTGGTTTTTTAGAACTTTCATATGTGAATAAGAGTTTCCAGGAAAAAAAAACCTTTTTTAAGGAAGGAATTTTTCATGTGCTTAGGTTTTTTTTTAACAGACCAAAAATATCAGTTCAGGAAATTTTCAGGAAAAGTTAGTGTATGCACTAAAAAATATTTGACTTACTCACTGTTATAAGAAAAGTTTCTATTCAATGAGATCAGCTCAAGTTTTCAATTTCTTCTTACACAGGTTTTCCTCTCAAAGACATTATAGAATGATGTAGCTTAACTTTCTGCCAGTCAATATATTGATTTCTTTGCATTTACAGTATGTTTCACATAGACAAGCAAGGCTAATATGTAAATTATTGAACAGGCAAATGTATATTGCAGTTTTGAAGAGTTATATGTAGCATGAGGAAAGGGAATCAATAAAATTCATTGCGACATCAACACCGTGTTTGATGTGGCAGCTGTTTCCTTTGCTGCCTCAAGAACTTTGTTTTGACTAGAGATCAGTAGCAGATGTTTATGAGCAATAAGGATGTTGGTAAATTTATTACCTGTTTCTATGGATAGTGTAAGTCTCCAAACTTGAATTTTCTTCAGAATTGCTTACTTAGATCACAAAACAAATTCCAGCCTGATACTATAAAGGATTTTTAATAAGTTTTTTAAGTAATTTTCTCTCTTATATTACCTAATTCATTTATCTAAATCTTTAGGAAATAATTGACTGTGAAGAACAGCATTCATTTTCTGTTGTCTGTATCTATAATATCATTTCCTTGAAGGCAGAAGCAAGAGAATTTTTCAAACATATATTTGAAAGTTATTTTGTAATAATATAGATGGGAAGGAGGGCAATCTGCCATCTTGTAACACAATTCATCTCTGCTTCTGTCTGGTCAAGCCTGCTGAGTTCACTTCTTCAGTTACAGAATTCAGAACAGAAATTCTTACAGCACAGCTTGAAAACGCTGCCCTCATTTTGATCAGCTAAGCTACAGGGCAAGGAGGAGAGGTGGAGACCTATAATTGAAAGACATTTTTGTAAAGGTTTGAAGGGCTTCAATGGACCTTTCAGCCTCTGGGATGATGAATGTCACCTTCGATGATGATCTGAATAACTTCACAAAGGAGGGACAGTTTAGCTTGGCCTCTGCCCTTCATATCCAGACAAAATCCTCAACATGGAGCAGGAGGGACTGGAGGGATCAAAAATTAAAAAGTCCAGTTGGAAGCAAAACGTGTTACTTGTCTCATCTGCCTGAGTCACCTCTAGTTTCCTCACCGAAATGGATTGTTATTTAGGTAACCAAATGTAATGGGCAATGGAACTCAAAGATCTTGCAAACCTACAAAAAAGTAACAGTGTAAAACAGAGCTGATATTACATGGCAGAAGAGATTTTTGGCTGAGAGATTAGACAAATTATTGATTTGACTGCGTATTTTGATATTTTTCTTCTCTGCGACCTCTCCCTAGTATTGCCGTGTGTCAACTAACTGCCCATAATAACCATCATGTTCCAATTATCCCTTCTCTTTTTTAAGAATATGAATGCAATGTAGAAAGAACACTGGACAGGAAGAAAAAAAAATAGTTTAGCACTGACTTCTGCCTACACTTAAGGTCTACACCTCCAGCATGTTAATGGTAGCACTGTACAAGTGAAGGATGAAACTTCCAGAGGTTGCTCTTTAGACCTTTATTTGGAACAAACAGCATTCAAAATAACATTTACTTTCATGTGATCATGATGATGCACTTCTGAGTGGTCATAAGACCACTCAGAATACATAAGTATACATACATAAGAATACATAAGTCTGTAAAATTTCAACTATATATTAAAAGAAATACACATAAATTAATTGATTTGTTGTTACTATCAAGAAGGAAGAAAAATTAGGATCTATTTTGCACATGCTTATGTGTCCAATTTAGGCAATGTAACACTCAAGAAGAGTAAAGCCAAATCTACCTGGTTTTTTTAGAAAAATGCTTTTTAATTGTCTTTTGAATGACGACATATTAGAATCCAGTAATTTTATTTTTTCTACTTGGTTTAGTTTTCTTTTCAAAAGGAGGTGTCAGATACTAAACATTACATGATGATATAAATAAATATCATGTAACTGTAAATAGTTTGTTAAGGTATTACATGTCTCATTGTGAACTGCTAACACATAAAGAGTGATGACTTTTATCTTCTGTGCAAGACTGATGATGAAGTCTCCTTGCCTTCTTTGATGACTTCTTCACCCTTAAGACCTCATCAATGAGGATACTGAAGGGTTATGCCAGTAGTAAACCTAACTAAACAGGGAAAACTGAAGCCAGGGAATATTCTCACTGTCTTTTAATTTTTTTTGTTTTGTTTTAAGGTTAATTGTTTTACCCTAAAACTTAAAGCAAAAGCTAGACATCAAAATGAGGAAGACAGAAAAGAAAGGTTTTTATTTCAAACATTCCCTGTAGGCAGCTTTTTAATCACAAAGTACTGACATTTTAATTTAAACAAAATAATTACAAGCAAGGGGTGAGTGAACCTTTTTGCATGCAGTACACAATCACACTTTCCTTAGCTCTAAGGAAGAGAAGTTTCAATTATTTATAATTAATCAAGTCCATAAATACTGCTATATTTCTTTTTCTTTAAAGACCAAGGCAGTTTTAAAGAACCAATACATTCATTAATAAAGCAGAAAAATGAACAAACCCCACTCAGTGCTGACAGTCACCCTCACAGCACAATCCAACGTCATGAGGCTCAACAGGGCGAACCCAGTGTACTTTAACTGAGGGGGAAAATAATTGTTGAAGGGCTAAAAGGCCATTATTTTGTAATCACAAAGACAAGTTCACTTACACAGCAGCACAAATTTAGACCGTGTCAGTTAAGAAAGCTGAAACAAGCAATAAGGCCAAAATTGTTAAATCACCAATATTAACTCAAGAGAAAATTACCAGGAATCAGGGTAACAAGAGCTGGAAGACTACTACTGCCAAGTGAAGGACCATTCCATCTCAAGGAACAAAAGAGACCATCATTTACCTGCCACACTCTGAAGTGCAGAGCCATCAATGTAGTTATAATGAACCTAACAGAATTTACTGAAATGCCACATTGCATGATTCTTGTTGCAAGTGTGCACTCAGGAAAGAAATGTTTAGATTACAGCTGTGAGTCCATGTAAGGGTTGCAAACATGCTTCAAGAGTATGTATTTAAAAAGTTTATAGAAACCTTCGGTGTTTCTTATTGAGGGGACAATACCATTGCAAAGGTGAAAAAAATAAAATTAAAATTTCCCCTCTTTTAGTTTGTCAAGCATTCCAATCATGATTAAACCGTGATTTATATGTTACCTGCATGAACCTTCACAATACTGACTACACTGTCCAACTAGGATCCAAATAAAATGAGAAAAAAGAGGAGAAAGGAAAGAAAACAATAGTAAAAGCAACAATTATTTATTTTCCCTCTGGAATGGATTTTCTCAGTGAAATTAAAGGCAGAGATAATTCTCCAAATAGATAACCAGGCAAAAAAAATTGTATGCTGTGTATGTAAGTAAACTGTACCACTCATGGCAATATGTAGCAGATCAGTAAATCCTTTAGAATTTAGTATCTGCCTTTAGAATTGTAGTATCTGTTGAAGTATATAGTCAGATAACTGTGCTTTCAACTGAGGTTTAGACAAATGGACAGAGCATGAAAAACTACTGGACATGACATGGGAAATTGGTTAGTGATAAAAAGCAGTATAGCAAGAAGCGACAAAAGTTATGACAATGCTAGGAGAAATGTCCAGATCTCACAGAATATTAAACTAAGAGGAAATTATTCACAAGTTAATTGGAAGAGTGTTAAGGCACAGATCGTTGCTAGTCCAACAATACCCCAGTAACTATATCAGTCACAACAAATTTAGGTATAGATGTAGTAAAACTGTAGTAAAAATGAGGAAAAATTATTAAGAATAGAGTGGGTTTGGAGCAAAGAAGGGAAAAGAAAATGGATAGGAGAAATGTAAGCATAGGAAATATGAGACGAAGGGGCTAAAAAGGTGTCAATCATCCATAATAAAGATGCTGATCAGTACTAGTTTGACTGGTATCAAGTTTGGTTTGACTGGTATCAAGTCAAACAAGTATTACTTGTTTGACTGGTATCCATGACCGACCAACACAGCCTATTATATCCTCTAATTAGACTCTATTTCATAGAATTACGATTAGTTACTGAAGCAATCAACTATTTCCCTGGGAAGTTTGATGTAACGCTTGACAGCCCTCTCAGTGAAGAATTTTTCTTAGTATTAAATCTAAGTTTTCTCTGGAGCATTTTGAGACTGTTTCCCCTTCTCCTGCCTCTTGTTACTTGGGAGAAGAGACTGCCTCCTTTCAGGCAGTTGTAAAGTGCAATGACTCCCCTTAGATTCCTTTTCTCCAGGCTAAACACACCCAGGTCTCGCAGCTGCTTTTCATAAGACTTGTGCTCCAGACCCTTACCCAGATCCACTGCCCCTCTATGGACCTGCTCCAGAACCTCACTGTCCTTTTGCAGTGAGTGGACCGAAAAACTGGACACAGGACTCAAGGTGCAACTTCACCAATGCCAAGTGCAGGGGCAGGATCATTGCCCTGACCCTACTGGCCACCCTGTTGTTGATATTGGCCAGGATGCCATCAGCTTTCTTGGCCACCTGGACACACACACTAGCTCATGCTCAGCACCCCCAGGTTTTTTTCTGCTGGGCAGTTTTCCAGCGCCTCCAGCCCCAGCCTATAGAAATGCATGGGGTTATTGTGACCCAGTGCAGCACCTGAGACTTGGCCTTGTTGAACCTCATAAAATTTTTAAAGGTTTTCCTGCCTGTGGTCTCAATTCCTTGTAAAAATGTACAAGATACTGCTGCACTTCAAAGTTACCTATTACCTAGCCTGCAAACCAGACAGTAGGTGCAGGCCAGCTGCCAGAGAGTCCCATGAGGGTTTAGGTGCAAGACATAAAAGCACTTCAACCTGGACTTGCCAGCAAGTAGAACAAGAGTTCTGACGACTGTATACTGAACAAAGTAGAGGCCTAGGGTCTAGCTGCCTGAGGAACATTATATAAAAGATCCAGGGTATATTTCAGTACAGAACTACTAGCAAAATTAGTGGTGAGAAAACAGGATGAACTCTTTAGGTTTTTTGACATTTATGTGAACATCATTCATGCGTATGTGATGCCTGTAAAATCATAGTTCTGTCTTCATGTGTTAGTGGCTGAGTCTGCATTTTCGTATGTGCCTACTGGGAGTCTACACCCGGACTCACTATTATGTGAACACAGGGCTAGGAATCCATAGCATCTCCTCATCTGTGAAGGACTATGAGGGCTGTGACACCTGTGAGAGTCTGCGATATCATTATTTTAGAGTGCATCAACTTTTTACCTAGGTGACTGGGGATGAAAACTCCCCCTTGATGCACTGCATTCTCCTAAACTTAACCATTTGAACTTAAATGAAACTTAAAGATTTTAAAAGGTGCTAAAACAGTGATTCTATACAGAACTGCTGTGCAGGTTGAAATTTGTGGCAAAACATCTGAGAGTGGGACAATTGGACACTGATATACAGACAAACCATAATTCATTCTATGAGGAAGCAAAGATTCCACTTCATGTAAACCAGCTAATTTATGAACTTATGAAACAGATGTTTTTCAATTTATAGCCCACGATTTTGTTCTACTAAGCATGTACCAGCAAATGTACAAAATGGTTGCAAAGTATTGCATCTTAGGACAACAGCATTTTATACATACTTAGATTCCACAATTCATTTCAATTAACTAAAAAAAAGGCAAAACAAAAGGGAAGGAAACAGGAGTCACTGTTATTTTATCTTCACTAATTGAGAAATCCTACATGTCCCTAGGCAAGACTATTAGAAAATACAGACAACTTTTGTGATAACCAATCTACTATGACTGAGGCAGAACTTTTCAACTGGTCCCTTCTTAGACTCTGAACGACTAAATGTATCTTAAACTTCATTTTTTTCTTTTATTATAAACCACAAGAAATATTATAAAAGAGAAACCATAATCAACTGAAAACTGTTACAATAATCATAAAACAACTACTCACGTAAATGCAAACAAATGAGATATTCACGGCACATTAAGTAACAGTAATATTGGTAAATTTTCCTTTCACCTTATTCTGAAGGAGCTTACATCTCAAGTAACAGCTGACAAAAGACAGGAAAAGGGCAGTGTGTTCTCCTGTCCATAGATAGTCACTAGCTGGCATTTGCAGAGTTCATACTAGGGTACTGTCAGATTATTACATTATGCTTTCCTTCCAAATTTACTCTTCCACAGAAGTGTCACTTCTCTCTGATATGACTGCTCTCTGCTCCTATGAAATAGAGCCGTCATTCACATAGCCTAAGAAAAAAATGAAAACTTCTGTTGCCGGGATATGAATAAGAAAGCATTGCAGTTTTTTCTCATTGCACATCTTTCCTAAGTTACTTGGTCTGTCATCTGCTGTGTACAGAAAAGATGCCATACTACGCACGTCAATATTGATCATAATGTGCTTCGTATTCTGTTTTTTGTTGTGGATATTTCCCATATTTTTATTCTTCAGATCATGATTCCTTCCTCAACCTAAAATACGTTTTTCATCAATTTCATCCTGAGCAACATTACCTCCAACAGGTGTGACACAGTATGAATAGTGAAAGATCTCAGTTCGAGTAATTGACTACTGCTTCAAATGTCTTAGTAAAGTCATTGTCATGCATTATCAGGCTGCAACTTTCCTCACAGCTCCAGGCCAAGAGGCAATCCTATCCTCCTCTGTACTTGCACTGACCACAAATCAACACAAAGCTACAGAAAAGTTTGCAAACTTTTTTTTTTGCTTTGTTTGGCAGGTGCTCTTACAATCATGTGACTGTTACACTGACTAATTTTCAGCTATCATGGTACATATAATGTTACTATAGTATAGTAAAAACTACAATTTTTAGGGAAAAGAAGGTTGTATGTATGGTTCATAAGCAAATGTTGGTCTGTTTCAAGAATGTTCTTGAAAAGACCTTTCCTCTTCCTGTTTGTGATGGTGCCATTGCAAACACCTTGGGTTTGTTTCAAAAAAAGGAGTGGTCACACATACACATTTTGAATGCGGGCATAGACAGCATACATTTTCTGGAAGAGTCTCCTGTGTAGTTAACACAATGACAAGGTCAACTCACTTTTTTTTATTGCTTCAGAAGTAATGAACAGTCTTGGTGACAGACTCATTAGCTGCACAGAAGCAATAATAATCTTTTAAAAAATGAGATTCTAGTCTAAATTTCATAACAACTCAACACACAAATGCAACTTTACTAGCTCAGGATTCCATTACTTTTATGATACACCCTTAAAATTCTGTGCTTATATTTGCAAAAGCTATCAAAAGTTTTTCAAAATCAGCAAAAAAAGATTGAAAATTAAGGGATGAAGGATACTGAATGTGAAAAAACTCCAAGTTCTTCAATCAAACAGAATAAGATTTAAAATTATTTTCATAACTACTGTAGAAAAGGAGCAGGACTCATCATAAATTTCAACAGAACTAGAATTCAGAAACATCAAGTTTTGTTCAAAACCAATCATTCATAATTACAAAAATAATAAAATATTCATTGCTTGTAATTTAGCAAATTAAAGTATAAGTCTTTATTAAATAGCTGCTAAATGCAAGCAAAAAAGTGACATCCTTGTTAGGGAGGAAAATTGAATTATGCAATAATTATTCAGGTTCCTCAGGATTATGTGAGTAGTGAACTTGAATAGTTTTTTAGAATCATATTCTCTTTTCCTCACTCTCAATATTCTATGCCAAAACAAATCCGTTTATTCCATGATTTTTATAACATCACCACCAGCCTGTATGCCTCTTCAGTTTAACATGATTATGCTTGATTTAAAGTATGTGTTTAAGTCTTATGAGCTGTCCATGAGTATAGTATTTTCCTTATTAGAAATATAATTGTGTGTATATGTAGATATAGCTAATAGATACAGTTATAGTTATATTATGAACTATAGATATAGGTAATAATCAGAGGTCTTTGCTTTATTATTTTTTCTTTTAGAAAATCAAAGTATTTTTCATTGCCTCAAAGCATATTGTAAATCTCCAGTTGCCTTTTTCATTCTTCCCCTTTCTCTTTTTCATTGAATATCTGAGCACACAATTTTCAGAAGTCTCTATGTTACTCAGAATTTGTTCTGTGAAAGATAATTTACTGACATTCAAGACACATTCCTTTTCCTCTCTGGTTTGACTAATGAAATCTTGGAATTAGTGATCAAGTGTTTTTCTTCAGTATTAATTTTTAGGGATCAGGTACATCTGAACTACCAGATACTCTTAGTAAGATGATTTTTTTTCTATTTCCCCCACTGTAAAATAAACAGATCCTGGTTGCCCTATTTGTTAGTAAGTGAATGTTTGTAATATGGACATGAATGAATTTGACTAAACTTAGGTATTTTGCCTGTCAAACATGAAATATATAATTTATTCTTGTTTTTTATTTATTTCAGAAATACATTTTAAAAGTACATTAAGATATAAAATGCAAAAGAATATTTTATTCTACTTTCCTTTCTTTCAGTTTTACAAATACAATTGTTGAACAAAGACATTAAAGTGGATTTGTTTACTTAGTATAGTTATTTGTGGCTCTGTTTATATGGTTAATTCTATCAAAGCAAACAAAAAAATAATTCCAGAGTAAAAAAGTAAGACTATTATCTTTTGACTCTAGCATATTCATTTTAGAACTTCATGAATAACAATCCAGTTGGTGACAGAAGCATAGTATATAATGAATACAGTTTCAGTAGAACACTCTTAGACTTAATACCTCTTTTACAGCTATTCCTCTGCTAAGTGTAATTTAAAAAACCCAAACAACTGAACTTTTTTGTTCTTTTTTGAAGGATTAATTTCTTATTTATAAAATTAAACTTTTTATTCTTCAAAACATTTAAATACGCCGCCACAGATGGGTTGGGGTAAGAAGTGGCTGTTTTAAGACATTAATCATATTTGTTTAAAGAGGAGCAGAGAAACTTGAGAGTAAGTAGCAACATTTTATCAAACCATAAAAAATTTTTGTTCTAGTTTTTCAGGCAAAGATCTATGTATGGTACATACATGCACATATATAGACAGTTATTGTCTAGTACAAAGAAACTGAGAACTAAAGGTTCAAAATATCAAAATTAATATCCAATAAGCCTAGATAATACTATCACAGAAAACACACCAGGTATGTAAAATTTATTTTTTACTATGCATACCTGTAACTATGGCATTTAATTCATGTTGTTTAAGTCTTCTGTGCTCTGCACCACCACCACCCAATTATGCTTTGCCTTCCTGTGGCCTCTTCCAGCTCTTACACACCCTGTCACTCTTTCAGCCCAGCTGTGCTGGTGCACTGTGCTGAGTCTGTGAGTGGCCAAGGAGTGTGGCAGGGTCAGCCATCGGTGCCAGCCACAGGATGTGAAGCTACAAAGCACCAGGGAGGAGGGTTGTGGTTCACTGTTGCCCGGCTGATCCCTCCTGGAGACAGAAAAAAAAAACCAAAAAAAAACCAAACAAACCACCGAACAGAACCAAAAATTTAACACAAATAATTCAAGAAACCCAGTAACAAAAAACTAAGGCCTTCACATAACAGATGAGAGAGGATAAGTAGGATTTAGAGGGAGAGAGAAATTCTTATTTTCACCTACTACTTGCAAGCCAACACAAATCATCTTATGAATGAATTAATACCATATTAACAGGGTCTAATACTGAGATGGTATTGCAAATAGTGTGACTGTCAAGATGTTGGTATAGTGGGGTGCAGAACAGGTGGCATCTGCAGAAGGAGTTTTTAGACATCTGCATCTGCCTGAATTAAGGGGCAAACAAAACTGTATGCCAAAGTCAGTAGTATGGACTTTATTTAAGAGTAAATGAGAAAAAGAGAGAGCGACAGAGAGAGAGAGAGAGAGAGTGAAGGAAATAGAAAAAGAACTGGGGGCAGGAAAGAGTGACAGAGGCAGATTAAGTAGAAAACACCACCACTCCATAGATCTAAAACGTATCCTGTTCATTCTCTCCATCTTGTCTTCTTGGTAATAAGAGTCCCCCAAAAACATAGAGTTCAATGGATTATTATATGTTTGAGTCAGGTAGGAACACCCAGTTGGTCGCCTGGCGGGGGGCAGGTTTGACACTGTCTCTTGCACCAGACTCTGGATCCGCTGCATCACTTTGTATCACATGCAGTGCTGTCATGCAGGGCCTCAGGAATGAGTCTGGGGGCACTTTAAGGGTATTTGAGGGTTTATGAACCCCCTCAGCTAGCCCTTTGGCTGATGTCTTACGTGTATGTGGCCAAGGTGGAGGGTTTTACAGCTGAGCCAGTCTGTTTAAGGAAGGATGTGTGTTCACTCTCTCTGGCCAGAGGTTCTGCCACNGCCTGAATTAAGGGGCAAACAAAACTGTATGCCAAAGTCAGTAGTATGGACTTTATTTAAGAGTAAATGAGAAAAAGAGAGAGCGACAGAGAGAGAGAGAGAGAGAGTGAAGGAAATAGAAAAAGAACTGGGGGCAGGAAAGAGTGACAGAGGCAGATTAAGTAGAAAACACCACCACTCCATAGATCTAAAATGTATCCTGTTCATTCTCTCCATCTTGTCTTCTTGGTAATAAGAGTCCCCCAAAAACATAGAGTTCAATGGATTATTATATGTTTGAGTCAGGTAGGAACACCCAGTTGGTCGCCTGGCGGGGGGCAGGTTTGACACTGTCTCTTGCACCAGACTCTGGATCCGCTGCATCACTTTGTATCACATGCAGTGCTGTCATGCAGGGCCTCAGGAATGAGTCTGGGGGCACTTTAAGGGTATTTGAGGGTTTATGAACCCCCTCAGCTAGCCCTTTGGCTGATGTCTTACGTGTATGTGGCCAAGGTGGAGGGTTTTACAGCTGAGCCAGTCTGTTTAAGGAAGGATGTGTGTTCACTCTCTCTGGCCAGAGGTTCTGCCACACACAAAACTCACCTCCTTCCTCTTTGGTTGTGGGGTAGTGTATGAAAACCTGGCCCCAGCAAATGGGTCTATGGGCTATGACCTCCTCCATCCCAAACACTATGACTTCTCCATCCCATGGAAGAATTTCAGCACAACTGCTGGGTTTCGCTTTGTTGTGGATGTATTTTTCTTCCTCAGCCATGCTTACCTTTTCCTAGACCTGAGATAATTGGACAATAGTGTAACCTTTATCTTATCTCAAGTTACCTTAGGCAGCTTGACTCACAGTCCTAAGTTCCCCTTAGGAGGCATCTTCAGGGAGGAGTGGACTTCAGTGGGCACAGCTTCTTTAAATATAGTTTTGCCATAACAGGCGAAAGTCCTTCATAACAATGTTTAAGTCATGAACCATAACATTTGTCTCTGACAATGTCAGACACAGTTCCAGCTGTCTCTTCTATGAACAAAACAGACACACCATTCACCAAACCTGACCCAGACAGAGGAGTCTGGATAGCCTCTGCAGAAACATTTTTAAAAAGAGGAACAAATGCAGAGAAAACCAGGAGAGTTTGAAGAAAAAGAAGAAAATATGTGAGGGCAGGAGGACATTCAGAAGGAGACACTAGGAAGTCCCACTAGATCAGGTGGGACATTGAGGAACAAAGAAGGCACAAGCCATAGTGGCAGGATGGAAGGGGCATAAAAACAGAAGGAAGGGAGAAAAAATACTCAAGGAAAGGATGGACTAAAGAGCAGGGAAATGTTGGAACAAAACTATTCACCCAGAGTGGGTCAACAGCCCCAGGCAGGGAAGAAATAAATAGCTGCCCAAGAAGGGACGAGGAGGCAACCATGAAGGAGATATGACTGCAAGTAATTTCTGGTTTGTGAGAGTCTTGAAAAGGGATATAGGAGTCACGAAATTTGGCAGTGCTATTCTTAAACTATGACAGGGATGAAACACAGAGTAATTAACCCTGCAAATATTTTAATATTTTATACGATATCCACAAGACAAAAGGCAGAACTAAAGAAAATCCAAACCTATACTGTCTGAAAGTTACATCCATGAAGCAGAATTAATAGGCATACTTTTTTCATTCTTTCTACATCCCACGGCTAATATTGGCCACTTTATGTACAGTAAATGAAATCTAAAAGAGGTATTTTGCATTTTCAATTACGTACACATACTACAATAAATTGTTTTCCACCCCGTAGAATTTGAGGAACATATCAGAAATAAGATAAACTGTAAAGTAAATGTTCTGAAAAAAACACTATCTAAATTTTTTTGAGTAATCCATCTTTTTTTCCTCAGCTATCTGTCTTCTAAATACTAGTCTCAACAAGCCCTTAGATGTTCACAAAGGACAAAAATTAATAGAGCAGAGAGAAACCTCACTGAAGCTTTAATATTTAAAAGGACAAATAGGATGAGCAAGGTAATTACAAGAAGACATAAATCTCAAAATAACAAGATGGCTAGTGAGAGTTTGATTCAGATTTAGATGACTCTAATATAAATAATGCCAATCAGCATAGGTTTGGAGTAAAGTAGATCTTGTCAAATTAAGTAGATTTTTTTTTTCCCTGATGGGAATACAAACTTAGTTGATAAGATAACAGTGCTAATCCAATACATTTTTACAAAGCATTTTGACTTGCTACTGCATGACATATGAATTTAGTGCTCTGAGTGATATACGGCTATCAGGTTATATTATAAAGACTAAACCAGCCAGTTAATGAATATTAAATATGTAACTGCACATTAAAAGAAAAAAGTAATTTTTTAAGTTTGACCAGAGGTTGTTACTTGGCACTTTACAACATAAAAACTTTCTTTACTGAAAGCCTAAACTGGAAATGAGCCTGGGATAATCTCGACTTTTTTTTCTACAGGTTTATGCTTAGTGTTCCTAAAAAGTTCTTTCCTCCAAGACAGAGACCATAGGTTTCGCAGGCATATTACATATTGCAAGTATTATTTTTTCCTAAAGTCCTTGTTAAAATATTTTCGTAGTATTTCAAATTGTCATAAGGGTGTTTAAGTGAAAACTCCACTTCTTATCTTGGCTAATGAACACACTGTTTCTTTCCTTGTGGAATCAGCACATCTTGTGTATGAAGACAATCTCAATCTTTGTTCTTCAAAGTCAAATTTCTTCATAAATAATGTATTTTAGGAAAATAACTGTTCCTGTTATTTTACTGGGCTCCTTTCAATGCATGTGTAAGCTTTACTACATCCAGTACCTCAAAACAACATTTGCTGGAGAAGAGATAAAGATTACTTCATGAGTCCTGTAGTCCAAATTCCCTTTCATAAGGACCCCGATATAGTGTTGGATTTTTGTGTTTCACAGCTGCATTCAGCACCTTATACTCAGATATTAATTCAAGCAAACCTACAGACATACTCTACATACCAGAGGAGTTCTGAATCCTGTAGTGGGGTGCCTGATTATCTCTGCCCTGCTATGCCCCTCGCTTGGAGAGTACACCACTTACCCTCATACTTTTGAGTTTGTAAGCACCACTTTGACTACAAATGTGCAGGCACTGTCTTCCCATAGTGTTACCTTTAAATTTAATAAGCACACATCACCTATGCCAAAACCAGATCCTGTCTGCTCTGGCTTTTACATGAAAGAGGAATAGAGCATTATAGTTGTTTTTGAAGTGTAGCTGTTCATTAGTCTTGCAGTAAAGGAGTATCTGTATTTGTGATATTCCAGTCTGTTAATTCAAGTATTTGAAGTAACTGTGTAACTTGTTAAATTGTCTTGATGTACCTAAGATCAAGGCACAAGAAATAAAAGTTCAGGAAAAAAATCCCTAAACCAAGGAACAAAAAAAAAAAAAATTCAGGCTGATAGTTGCTTAAGTACATTTACCACAACCTTGGGGGGAAAAATGCTTTGGTAAAAAATTCTTTAACTGAAACTGTCCAAATATAAATAAGTCCTAAAGTTATTGCTACATAAATTCAAACTTTTATCACACTGGTTCTATCTTAGGAATATGTATGAAAATCAAAGATACCCAAATAATTATTTTTAAAAGTAGTGGCTAAGAATTCTAAACCTAACATGTTACCAAAGCTTAGTAATTGTTTGACAGGCATTCAACAAACCTACATGGGTATCTTAATACTTAGCTATTAAAATAGTCAAGTTTTTGGCACCACTTAAAAGTGATAGTCAATTAATAAATAAATACTGAAGAAATGAATCATTATGATGCATTTCCATTAATTTGAAAGCTATAAAAATTATTTCTAGAAGTATTTTATAGAAACTATGTTGCACACTGAATGTCTAGAATGAAAACTTACTTACATTCATGGGACATGGAATTAAAAATGGATTTAGAAGATCAAGCAAGAAATTCCCTAAATCATGCTTTACAGTAATCCAAAGGATTATGTATGGCTGTCATTTCTCCAAGTAATCATTTCATACCATTCTGAAACAACTTAGAATGTTATTTAAAACACTTCTTTTTAATAATTTTTAAAAACATCATAATCATTCTACATATTCCAGTAGTTAGAGCAGTGTAAAGTTCATGAAGAAAGAATGCATTCTCACAATCTCACTGAGTGAAGTTTTTCTACAAGTCAGTTTTATCCAGATTAAGTTCCCTCAGCTAATGAAAAATAGGATAGCAAATATGTCATATAAAATCAAAGATCCATATGCCTACACACATGGAAACTGAGCTGACTTGTTCCAAAGGGCAATCAAAAACACCAAAGAATTTTATTATATATAATAATTATATATGTGTGTGTTTATATTAAATATATGTATGTGTATACATATGTATATGTGTGTGTATAAATATGTATGTGTATATATATGAGATATTTTTGTGTCTTACTTTATTTAGGGCATGGAATTCCCTGGAAAGGGGAAAGTGGGGAAAGAAGTACTATAAAATAACAATTTCTTCTACTAAATCTCATTTCACATTCTGCAGTGCCTTCTCAGACTCTTCTAATTTCACTTGAAGGGCAAAGATATACCCCATATGTCAGACTGGGTCTTCTCTATGTCCCTGAAGTCACCTCTATATGAAAAAACTCTCAGAAGAACCTTGAGATTTTTTTTCTTAAACTTGTTTTTGAATAAAAGAAAAAAATATATCAGGTGTGACTTCATCTTTCCAGAAGGAGATGCTCTCAGGATCCTAAATATCATCTCTTCCAGTCTATGTTAACAGCCCTAAACCAAAGAGCATTTAGTGATTGCTGCCGAGAGAGTTCAGTAGTTCAGCAAGAGGAGAGTTTGTTGAAGAAGGTCTACGGCATCAGTGAAACAACCTTCAATTTGCAATCTTTCTCTCTATCTCCCTTCTGAAATATTGCTACTTGTCAAAATGAAACTGTTAAAAAAGGTTTTTATCTTGGTGTTTCGGGAGGAAAGTGATACCTTTCAAGTTATACAGATTCTATCACACTACCTCAAGAAATTCCTTTAATTGCAAAAATAACCATCCACTCTGTGTTTAATGCAAATGAATTTAATTTTTTTCAGGTAGTACCTTCTAAAGAATTCCTTTTACAAATTCAAACATGTTCTTTAAAATAAACAAATACTACAATAAGTAGTGCAATTTCTTTTCTAAGCAGAAAAAAACTGTTAAGAAGGAAACAGATAATTTACAAACAAAAAGTACTTCACTCATGTACCATATCTTGAAAGCCATATGGAGATTCATTTAAAAGAAGAACCCAGGGAAGCACTACGTATTTTCACAATATGTTTTTTACTGTGCATACAAAACAAAGGAAACCATTATCAAAGACAAAAAATAAGATTTTTTACGACTACTGCTTAAAGTTTTCCTGTCTTCCCCCCAGCCTCATGCTTTGGTGTCATAGCAAAGAATCATGGAATACCCTGAATTGGAAGGGACCTTTAAGGATCATCAAAGCCTGACTCCTGTCCCTGTGTAGGAAAACCTCTGAGCCTAAGAGTGCTATTCAAAAGTTTCTTGAAGTCTATGAGGTTTGTTGCTGTGACCACTTCCCTGACAAACCTGTTCCAGTGCCCAGCCGCACTCTGTGTGAAGAACCTTTTTCTAACATCCTACCTAAACCTCCTTTGGAAGAACTTCAGGTTGTTCCCTTGGGTCCTATCACTGGGCACCAGATAGAAGAGATCAGTGCCTCTCCTTCACTCCCTTTTTTGAGGAAGTTGTAGACTACAGTGAGGTCTCATGTAAGTCTCATCTTCTTCAAGCTGAACAAGCCAAGTAACCATTATGATCCACTGGAATAATGTTAGGATCTCACTCCTGAAATAATATTATGGCCATGTTATTAAAAGATGTCTCTGCCTAAATTAAGGTGCAAACAA
>VWYP01024501.1:4889-50308 GCA_013400435.1 Pycnonotus jocosus
CAGAGCGGGCGGCAGGAGCCGCCGCCGCCGCCGCGGGAGGCGCTCCCGCTCCGCCAGACGGTCCGCCTGGAGGTGGTGCTGAAGGACCCCACCGAGGAGGGCTGCGTGGAGTTCAGCTACCCGGAGCTGCTGCTGTGCGGGGACTCGCGGGTACGGGAACTCCCCTTCTTCCCTCCCCTCCCGCCGGCACGGGCCCCGCCGCGCTTCCTCCTTCTCCTGTCGGCTGCCGGTGGCCCCGGCCTTGCCGGTAGTGTTATCGGTTACCCCTTGCTGCTCGGGGGTGGCCCCGGCACGGCGGGAGGGGCGGCGTCCTGGAGGGAAGTCCGGCAGCCTCGCCGTCGCTGCGGGTTCCTCTTGGTGCTGAGGCTGCGCCTGTGCCCGTGGGGGGAAGGGTAGGCTTCCCTCTTGTTCCTGAGCTGGCCAAGGGCTCCTGGCCTTTGCTGCGGGCTGAGGCGGAGGAGCACCAATGTCTTGTGTCCCGTTTACCTCGGCTTACCTCCCTGCCGCTCCCCTTCCCTGTCCGGAGAGGTGTTGCATTCTCCATTCCTAGGAGCTCTTTACCGGCAGCTGGACAAAACTCTGACCACGCCTGGTCTGTATTCCGGGTTGTCCCTAGGCTATGTGCAGGTAAATAAAGCCCGGCTCTGCTATAAGTCTCGAGAAGCAATGAAGTGGTCATTAGCAGACAAGGACAAAGCTTCTGCAGACAACTTCAGGAAGCAAGCAGCATTAACCAATCAACAAGGCCCAGTATTCCAAGTAGGAAGGAGGGATGCATGTCCTTAAGCTGGTTACATTTGGGCTAGTTGCTCATCTTTAGTTGAGGATACCAGTGAAATTGTACTTGATCTAAGTAGTTTTTGCTTCTCTTTAATGCAGTACACAATTTCAGAAAAAGCTTATCTCTGACTGGAGAAGGCAGAGGGCAAGTAAGTAACTATTATGAAGAAGGCTATGGTAGATCTGGTGTTAAAAGCAAGTATCAAATATCAGTACTGATACTGCCGTGGGATTTTTACATCCAGCACCAACTTGAATATGGTTGAAACTTTCCTTATAAACCAAAGAGTTTCTAGGCAATGATGGTTCTGTAGCTATACTTAGCGGGCTGCTCACTTCTTCTGCTGTAGTAGGGATATACACCCTGGATTGCTTTCAAATGTGGAAGACAGAAAAATCAGTGACTGATTTTAACCCTCAGATCTTGTCGTGCAAGTTAAAAGGTTCCTTCTGTTCATCCTGTTCTACAGCAGTTGTGGGCAAACAGTGCCAGTTATGACTCCTCAGAATTAGTGTAGCATAATCATGCTGCTCTCTGAAGTGCAATCTTTCTGAGCAGTTCTGTGGAGATGAAAATTGTGTTAGTGTTTAGAAGTGGTTCATTACTTGAAGGCTGACTTTCCCTTTGGCAGTTCCCAGTTCCATAACTGCCTTTTATTCTGGAGGTTGCCAGTATCCTAATCACATATTCTGGGTAAAAGGGCTCTTTCTGATGTAGTTCTGATGCCAGTTCCCTGTCTTCTGGGGGTAGCAGAGCATTGATTTAGAGGGTTTTGATACAACTGGGATCAAAAACTGTTTTTAAGGTAGACACAGTGATAGTAATGTGTTATAAGAAACTTTGTATATTTTCCAGTTCTGTAGAGTCCAAATTAACAGGAATGGGCACCAAAATGAATGAACAGCCCTTCTGTTACTGTGTTGTGGAACAATCACCTGATTTACTATGTAAAAGAGTGTCATAAATTAGGATTGTTTTAAACTGATTCTTGGAGTCATGTTTAAATCTTGATCTATGCTTGGTCTGGCAGTTTAATTTCTTGCTTGTTAAATGGTAGACCCTAGAAAAGCTACTCTAGTATTAGGGAAGATTTAAAATCTTGATATTTGCTTTTTCAAAGTAGGTAGTAACTAATTGGCAGTTAATATTGTGGTTTTAAGTGGAGTTTTAGATTTCAAAATTTGTTGTTTTAGTAATGTTTCAATTTAAAATTAACAGTTCAGATACTTTATTTTTACTATGCAAATTTTTTGTAGTGTGAAGATTGATTTGGTTTTCTGGAAGATATTGTTGACTCCTCCCTTATAAGAAGTTGCTCAACTTTTTAATAAGATTTCCCATTAAAATTTAACATTACAAAGTCAGGAGCTTGTCTTTCTGTCTTGTAGTATTCTTGGAACTGCAGCAACCAAGAAAAGTTCTCCAAAGGAAGGCACAGACTGATGCACAAGCATAATTTTAAGTAAGGCTTTAATAGGCCATGATAATAATAGTTATATAATAAAGAAGTGATAGAGAATCCCAAAACTGATTTGGCAGTGCAATTTCTGTCCTTTCTTAATTTCAAATTTAAGTTCCTATGCTGAATTAGAAGCTAATGGAAATGTTTATTTTAAAAAACTTGTGCTGTCCTTGTCCTTTTTTGCTTTGATAAAGAGAACATCCTTTCATAGGGTTGTTTGTAGAGTTCATCTTTTGGGAGGGGCTACATAAAGTTTTGAATGTGAGT
This sequence comes from Pycnonotus jocosus, assembly GCA_013400435.1. Lineage (NCBI taxonomy): Eukaryota > Metazoa > Chordata > Aves > Passeriformes > Pycnonotidae > Pycnonotus > Pycnonotus jocosus. The sequence goes on from VWYP01024501.1 coordinate 7,400, forward strand.
AATAAGTTCGTGTGGTTGAAGGGTTTATTTGCCTCTTAAATGTGGAAGTGAAAGTGTGCTCCCATTTCTTTTGAGGTGACTGAGGCTTGGTGCATAAAATCCAGTTTGAAGTGGATGAGCCAGAAGCTCAAGTTGGCTTCTGTCAAACAGGTTGTAAATGTGCTGACATAGTAATGTCTTTAGTTTGAGAGCCATCCATCGAAACAGTCAAAACTAAAATTTGCTTGAATTTGAGTTTTCAGTAGTGCTTAACTAATGACATTGATAGTCAGCTGCAGCTTTGAGTGTTTGATGGAGAGAGGCAAGTTAACGCTTAAGTACTAAGTTTTACTTGATCTTTGGGCTCAACCTTGTCTCCCTTCATAGTCAGAAAAAAGCCACATATGCCTAGCAGAAGATGAGGAATACCTTTTCCTAGCTAAAAGTAGAGAAAATAGTGTTTCATTAATTGTTCAGTATTTTATCTTTAATTATGCCTACAGGAAATAAGTAAGTGGCTTTAATTTAAGTTTTAGGAGTAAATATAGCCAGTATTATTTTTTCTTTAAAATACTCAGTCTGGAAAGTGTATTATAATAATGTGGTGTTTGCAGTTTTGTTTAGCTTACCTTTCTCATTACATTAGTCTTGATGCTAATGAGGTGGTTTGGTCACCATTTAGTCAATATACTGGCTTGTCATACTATGGAGGAAGGATCTTGCTTTTCTGAACTTAGGTTTTTGTTCTGCATAAATCTTCATTTATTCATTGGTGAGTAATCCATGTGCAGTAAAATTAGTTGCCATACATAAAATTCTGCAAAATGGAATTCCATTCCACCATATTTTAGCATCCCAGTATCTTCCCCCTTCTAGCAATTACTGTATTTATGTGAACTCCAGTTTGAAGGAGGGCAGCTCTGTTTTTCTGCCGTCACTTATTTTAAAAAAAACAAAAGCCCTATGTATATCCTGTTCATTAACTTTGTCTCAGTGAAAATCTCTTTTCTAAAAAACACCAAAAAAGTAAGGAGCTACCCCCTCCTTGTATGTATAGCTGGAATATTAAATCTTTTGTGGCTAATACAGTTATGATTACTGAAATGAATTCTTGCACTGTAATTTTTTGCTTTAGATAAAAAACTTAAGTTCATTATGGTTGTAATTTACTGAGGTTTTTGGTCTTCTGTCTGCTTGCCTCCTGGTTAGCACACCATGTACATCCTGTCTGTTGTATCCAGAAGGATCATAACACCTGTTAGAGGAACCAGTGGATGCAGAGGTGAAAAGGAGTTGGAGGGTTTTTTCTAACCTCAGATGGCCATAATTCTCTCTTACACTTTTATTTGAGGTTGTAGTGGAATGCTTGGGAAAATCTGTGTATTTCTCTTAATTCTTCCTGTTTTGGTGTCATCAGAAGAAAAGCTGCTGTATGATAATTCAATTATCAAAGTAAATTTTAGAGATAAGTATAAATTGACTATTTAGTCATCAGAGTATTGTTTTTTGACATTTAATAGGTTTTGAGATGCACTCAGTGTTTCTTACGGACTGAATGTGTAACTTTTGCATTTTCCAGAAGAAATCAGTTCATTTAGAGGATCCATTTAATGATGAACAACGTGAACGACATGAAGTAGAAATGCTTGCCAAGAAGTTTGAGGCAAAATACGTGAGTTACTGCACTTTGTTAAAAAATACAAATATTTAATAGTGATAACAGATAATGCTGAGTGTGTTTTTCCTGAATAAGGTTGTTAATGTAGTGTCAAATGACTTCTGTATGTTTCAGGGATGACTGTCTCACTGTATTTCATTTAATTAACTTGAAGCTGCCACAAGCTTATCAGACGAGTCTGCTAAATAGATTTGTCTATAGATGTTATAGCTTGTGAAGCTATTCTTGGAAAAGCTTCCTATATAAATACAACTTGGTAATAGATGCAGGTCAATATTCATGCTCTACACTGTGCTGGAAGAAAGAATTTTTATGTGATGCTGTTGCGCACTATTGAACAGCTCTTCTCTTTGGGCTAAGTACTGATGAATCTTGATGAATTCTTGACTAGTTTGGAATGTTTCCATAGGAAGTTGTTAAATGGTAAATCATTGCTTGATGAATGTCTTGTAGCTGCCAACTGCCTAAACATACTCTACTGGCTCCTGAAAGTGTGGTATGAGTGACTTGAACAACACTAGCTAGCAACATAAAAAGCCTTTCACTAGTAAATGAAGGTAGAAACCAGAAAATATTGACAAAAACCACACCCAAACAGGTCTTTAAGAATTCATGTGGGTAGGGTTGGGTGATTAAGTCTGAGCTGGCAGTCAGAGCTCATCATCATGCTGAGGCATGTTGATACTCTGGATTACTAATAGAACACCTCAGTAATAAAGAAGGGAAACAAGAGCAATAATTTGTATCTTTTGCTGTTAATACACATATTAAAATCTTTTTTGTTTGACTTATTTGGGATTTTTTTTTTCTGGCAAAGACAGATTTTTCTAAGTGCCCAGTCTATAAGTTGCTTAACTACAGTTGATGAAAGTCAATGTAAGTATGTAAAGCAATATATGTAGGACGGAGTGGTAGTGGAAGCAAGCTAATTTTATATATACGTTTATGCATCCATCAGAGCTGAACATGTACATTTATGAACAAAATTTGTTATTAGACTTAAGAAAACCAGAGTTCAGTGTTCTGTAGTTGCAGAAAGGGGCAAATAGACTCTTCTAACCATTAGAAAGCAATAAGTAACAAAAAATTAGTTTTCAATAGTTTAAATTTGTGGTATACTTGCATCTTCATTACTGCTTGCCCTTCTGATTCCTTCCCTTTCGTTCTCTGACTTGCCTTTTGTCCCTTCCAACCCCATGAAAGGGAATGTCTTGTATATAAAGAGCCACTCACTAGGTTAGAGCCACTAAATATTAAGGGTGATGAGGGATTAAAGTTCCTTGTGCTAGAAATTCCCTGCCCTTTCTCTTCCAATATAAGAACCATCAGTCTCTACTTGCCATCCATGCTCAGAGGAATTGCATCTCTGTACACTGACCCGGTACAATTTGCTCATGTTCTGACAGCATCCAGCCATCTTCTTTCTCTTGTGGTGAGATATTCACTGCATAGCTTCAATTACAGCAGGGATTCCATGTAGTAGTTACCCATTCTCCTCAAGTGAGTGACCAGCTGCAGGATACTCTTCCTAGCTGAAGTTACATTGTAACACTGTAACAGTGCTTTACTGTAAATTTTGTCAGTGGTTGTATGAGAAAAGAATAAAGAGGTGTTTTTTCTCAGATTTGCAGGAAGTACTAGATCCTCCTTTAATTAGGTACTACTTATCTAAGGTATCTGTTTAAAATGGAGTCAAATACTGTTTTTAATCATAACATGTGGCAGTACTTTGGAAAACTTGATGCATGAAGAACAGTCTGCCTTGAAGACTTTTTGACTTCTTTTCAGATAAATTCCTGTACTCATAACCAAATCAGTACACTCTGATATATTTTGCAGATACTAAGAAAAGCCTATGAATAAGTGCATGTGACATAGCATTTTTTTGCTTGATTATTCAGAACTCTCCTGCAATTGCTGCACATACTGAACATCAGCATTAAAAAAACTGCTCTGTAGGGTTCCCATTTTCATTGTTTTGATTGCTGTTATTGTCTAGATAAAATCAAACACTGTTGTGAACACATGATCCTGAACCTTGGACTATATTGTACATATGTAAGCATTTTTCTTGGCTCAAAACGAAGGTCCCTGTAATGGACGGTAGCATAGTCTCTGACACTAGTGGAATCTCATACTTGAAAGTATAATAGAGCAAGTGTTCACTGATATTATTTCACTTCACTGTGAAGTGTGATATCACTTCATTGATATTACTCCACATATTACTTCATCTGGCAGTCTGTGTTGTCTTAACTTCTCTCAAAGCCAAAGGTTACATGTTAATCTTTTTATAGCTTTTTGCCAGATATCTACCAGATCATTACTGGATTCCTGTGTTCCACAGCACTGGAGTATCATGATGACTGTCATTTAAAAACACACTGTGTTTAAACCTGATGAGTTTATGTAGTGCTGTATTATAAGAATAGTTTCTTTATTCTAAGAAACAGAGATACCTCCAGTTCTTCTGGACATTGCACATGATTTTGATGTTATAATCTAAATCCAGCCCTTTTGTTCTCCAGCTGTAGTGTCTTCACATTGCTGTTGTATGGAAGTGGTGTTTTTTACCTTTAAACATTCTTGATGGCTTACTGCTCTCTTTTTCATTCTAATTTCTTTTTTCAAATGAAAGGCTGCTAGTGGTATGATGCCCTGATTTGTCAGTGTTGTAATGATGACTTCTGGTTTGGTTCTCTGTTCCCTTTTTTTTTAAAGTCCCAACTCACTTTTTTTTTGACCATTCTTGATGAAGCAAATGTCTGAACCTTGTGTAACAACTCCAGTGGTTCCTGAGCAACATAACAAATTTGGAGCAAGCTGTATTTTTTTTTAATTGTTGTTGTTAGGTTGTACTTATGTTGTGTGGATTACCTTACTTTATTGATGCTGAATTCAACTGCCTATTTATCATACTAAATTCAGAGCAACTGTAAGGTCTTTCAGTGGTTCTTCAGTTGTTTTCTTTTTCCTTTACTTTCCTCAGTAAATTGTCATCTTAGACCCCTGTCCTTCCCCACATCTTTACCTGCTCTGTTGCTTCTACAGGTGAATGAATGCATATTCCATAGTAATTCTGCTGATCATTCTTTGCCAAAAGGAAATATCTATTCTTACCTTTTGTTTCCTAGCTGTAGATCAGACATCAGTTTAAGTGGACCTTCCTTATCTCATGACAGTTTCTTGTCTTTAAAGATGTTTGGACCATTTTTAAGCGTTTAAAATGCTTTTTTTCTACCAACATTTCTTCCTGCTCTGTATATTCTTGTGCCTGCTGGTTCTCATGTTAGTAGCTTTTATTAACTTTTCCACTATAAAGATCAGGTTTACTGGGTTATAGATTCTGCTCTTCAAGATTCTTCAGGTATTGGCATTGTATTTGCCACCTATCTTCTAGTCCTGTTGGGCAAAGGTTGTTTAAATGCAAAATTACATGACACAGTTAATATCTTAAAGTCATCTTTGGCGTTTTTGAATACTTGCATAAGTGGTATTTGCAGCTTCTGGAACTAGACACCTTAATTTGCTCTAGTATAGTGACTACTTATGTTTTGGGACAAAAAGGTTGGAGGAAAGCTGCGGTAGTAAAACGTCCCTGAAGCGCTTGCTGGCACCTAAGTCAGAATTGTGAATTACATAAGCTTTTGTGCTGGAGTTTAATTAGAATTCTTAAGTGCTGCTTTTTTCTAACTTACTTTTTCTTTTCTCATCCATCTCACACAGACTTTTTTTTAAAGTACCACATGTTTTGGAAATGTGCAGTCATTCAGATGTTTTTCCAAATGAGTGATTGTAGGGGATGATAGGACTGATAGGAATATTTAGCTTGGGATGTAGCTTGGAAATGTGAACTAAAACCAGAACTCACTTTGGAGGTTTTTCTCCTAGGACTATTGCATTTGTTTATTTAGGTATAAGTGAGAGATTCCTGTTTGCTTACAAGAGCACATGTTTTACTTTATTACAAACTTGCATGTTCTCAAAATGTTGTTAAAATGGAGGTGAGATGCTTACACCTCTCATAAAAGAGCAAGGGTGAAACCACCTTTGAACAGTGTCTCATAGTAACAAGTGGACTGTGATATTTGGATGTCACAGCTAGAAAGACTGACTTTATCTAAGAATATTCAGAGCTGTAGGGTGCAGGCAGAGAAGTTTCAGGAGCAAGTCTTGAATTCATGGAAGTTACCATTTAATGAGGACATGCTTTTTTGAGATTTTTATCTTTTAATACTTTTATTGGTGATTTTGACAATCTATGTGATCTAGAGAACTAGGCCTTAGATCTTAGCATTTTTTTCTAAGTTTAGATTTCTTGAGTATTTGAGCTGGCTGTGAGCCTTTACTTGACTTAACAATGAAATTTACACATGAAAAGAATACTTGCAGATTAAAATTAATTTTACTGTCTCCTGGAGGTAAGTGAGCCTATCCATAGTTTGCAATGCAGCTTCTGGCTTTAATACTCAAGTAACATTTTCTGTTTTAACTTTTTATGTGTTATAGAGAATTAATCCATTTTGTGTAGGGAAACAGTTTAATGGACTCTAGGCTAACATTATTTTCCCTCATAATGACATACGTAAAATAATGAAAAACTTAACACGTTCTAAATTGTCTCAGCCCTTCTATCATTAGTAGTCCAATCACTGTACTTTAAAACCATAGGACACGGAAACATCTCTAAGTAGGAAATGTGAGGAATATCTTGGTCTTGCAGAAAAAGGTAGCTAATGACTGCCTTTCAGGGATGATTCTGGCATGTTTGCCAGAATGTTTGCCAGAATGCATCCGTGTGTGGAAGTTTCCATTAGTCATCTAGACCATCTTCAGTGAGGCATTCAAGAAAGCAAAACTGCTAGTTCCTTGAATGACTATTCTTCCAATGCCTTATGCTTTGTAGGTTTTAGTACATTGCTTCCATGTTCCTAAGTGATGTAACACTTGATTTGTCTTCAGGGTGGAAAGCCCCACAAACATCGAAAAGATCGCCTGCAGGATCTAATCGATATAGGTTATGGCTACGATGAGACGGACCCTTTCATTGATAATTCTGAAGCGGTAAGTAAGCCTCATCACAGCAGCAAGAAATCATGAAACAGTACTTTATCTTTTCAACAGAGAAGAAAGGTAAAGGAAAATACTTAGTACCTGTCTATGACGCATGTGAATGCAAAGGGCATACTACTTTGGGACATCAGTGAATGTATTGGTAGTCTTGTTCAAGATGTTATGTACCAAAGAATTAAGAAAGCCATTCCTAGATCAAATAATTTTCCAGTGTTGGAAATTAAAATATTTTCATTTGTGCTCTTCATTAACTGTTGACTGAAATGACACTTCTTCTGTTTAGTTTCTTGTACTAGCTCTCTGGATTATTAGTGGGTTGCTGGCATTAGATTTCCTGCATTAGATCAGGAAGCTATTCTCTTCTTAAACAGTAAAAATAGGATGGTTATTCTAAACATTGAATATGTCTGAAAAATTTGAGACAAAGCAGGTTAAACAGTAGGATATTACTGTTATTTTGAATATTTTTCAGAAATGAAGACACATCTCAAGGTAAAAAGTATTAAGTTTGGTGCAGATAGTATCACGAATATCAGAAGGTTTATAAGAGGGCATCTGAAGAGAAAAAAGCTTGGAAAAAAGAGTGGATGATCTAAAAGCTCAGAGACCTCCTTTAATTCTTCCTTATTAAATGTCAGAAAGAAGTACATGTAAAGTTGAGTCAAGTCAAAAAAAAACCTCAGACCTGTCACTAGCCAGCCTTCAGTTTCCTCCAGTGCTGAGTGACACTGGACAAAGCAGCAGTGATCTGCTGTGAGGTGGAAGGGGCTAGAACTCTGAATGGGAGAGGAAAGGTTATGGAAAGAAGTTATGAGAAAAGAGTAAGAAAAGCACCTTAGTGCATTGCTTAGCATACATTATATCAAGCCTTCATTTCAATTCTAAAACTTTAGAGTAAAGAGCTGTAAACTGAGCTGTGAAGTTTCTACCATGTAGATGTTGCAATGAGTGATCCTATGGCCTGTGTGAGGTGTACAGAAAGTGTCTGCAGAGCTGATGCCTTTTTCAGCAGAAGTTGAGCAGTCAACCACAGTGCATAGTAGGCTGAGCTTATCTGTGTGCATTGGTAGTTTTTGACGTAGGTCTGAAGTTGTGTGAAGAGAGAGTTTGTTGTAAAGTGCTTATTGGAACGTATATTAGTTTGTAATTTTTCTTTGTCTAGGAACTTGAATGTGCCAATATTAAACTGTTCTGTCATTATCCCATAAATTCTGATTGTGCTGCTGGAACAATACTGGGGTCTAAGCCTTCATATGCCTTTTCCAAAAGTCAGATTCTGGTCTCCAGCTTGATAGGAACAGACCTGCTTCATTTCTAATGAGAAACCACTTGAGCCTATAGATTTATGTGGTTTCTCAGTGTTGCTTAAGTTCATAATTTTTGCTTTTAAAACTTTGATACACAGCCCTAGTTTTAGCTAGGTTTCCTTGGATTTACTGTGACCTGTCACAGAACTGATAGGAGATTTGGAACACTGGCAGTATTCATAGCACAGGTCTGTCAAAGTGCAAGTCTTGTGTATTAATACTTAGCATAATGTGCCTCCTTCCAGTACTGGTGGTGCTACCAGCAGCATATCTGGTCGATTTGCAGGAGCATTTACATCTATCTCTTGCCAGAGTCCTTGCAAAGTGTACAAAGGGCAATTGTTAGAGGATCTGGTCATGTGCTAGCTGTGGAAGCTATTGGGACGAAATGGTATATTCTCTAAAGATTGCTCTTGTCAACAAATCATTATGCCTATGTGTTACAAATACGGACTAGTGAGAGCCCCATTGTTGTTTTGCTTTTATCCCCATTTTTTTAATAGAAAATAAGAAAGAAGTACAGTGTGCCAGCTGCAGTCCATGTTGCTGTGGAGCTTAAGGGTCCTGTAATGTAGGAGTTGAAGTTCAACAAAACTTATAATTCCATCATTCTGTCTTGGATATGAGTGGAGTGTTCAGAAAGAAAATCTGTCTGGCTTGCTCGTCTTCTGTGTGGCCAGCTATGAAATTGCTGTGTACCCTGAGATGTGTCAGAGCCAGGCCCTGGACTTCTTCGTAGACATAAAAAACTGTAATATCCTGGGCACAAACACTTGAAAAATGAATATGAGTGCTTCTTTAATTGCTCCAGGATTATCTTGTCTCTATCCCAGAAAAAAAAAAATTTGAAAGCTTCCTCAGAATTTTAGTCCTTTTTCTTGTCACAGTTGTGAAAGAAATACTGAGCTCTTTGGCACTGAAACAGATTTATTCCGTAGCTTTAGAGATACTTTCCTTTTAAAAACAGATTTTGAGGTAAATGCATTTGCAGGCAAGCAGGAAATCTATGTGAGCAGCTATTCTTGGGCTGAGTATTTTGACTGTAGTCAGGGAATTGTGATAATTCCAGTAAAAAAAAAGTAAATGAAAACCAGCTTACTCTTGTTTCTAATTGCTCTATAGGGCTTAGGCTGAAAGCTGCTCCTCCTCAGTGTTCCACTGCTTTGATGTTGAAAATAGGTTTTGCTGTAGTGTAAGCTGTCCAGAATTACATTCTTTGTGGAGTAGAATTCCTGTCAAATTTTTCACCCATTCTATTTTTCCTGTACACACGTGCGTATTCAGCCAGATCAGGCTGATTACTTGCTCTTGTGATGACCTCTGATTATTTGGTTGGTTGAATACCTTCCTGGCAATATAACCCTTATATAAGTAGAGACTGCAAGGGAACCCAGTGCTCTCTGAGCCTTCTGCTATGCAATATAGAAGAGGGAATTTAAAGTAATACGTGGTGTTAATGAAAATGTGTGGTGTTTTCTCTTGCTTGAAGGTAATGAGGCTTGGATATCCAAACCAAAGACTTCTCCCATTACAAGTAGATGAATGTAGAAAAAGAACTGTTGGCCTACAACTCTGTAAGCAGAGTCTTTTGAAGCAGTGATACCAGGTAGCCGTACTGGCAGAAATTGAAGTTAAATGTGAACACCAAGAGCAGTAGGAAGCAGGCAGTTCAGTTCTTCAGACACTCAGGCCCCTGTGTAAATATTTGACCTAGTCTGTTAAATTCATGGTTCCATAGTAGCCTTCTAAACACTGATGTAAAAAATTCCTGTGCTGGTCACTAGAGAAAACCAGCGTACCAGTAGATTCTCATGCATGGAAAGTTCTCCAAAATAGGTGCTTCAGCTAAAAGGAAGAACTTAACTGTTCTTTAGCTACATCTTGCCTCAAGTACTCAGATCATCTTTAAAGAAAACCTTTCAAAGATTCTGTGTTGGTTTTAGTAATTCTGGACACATTCTTAAAAGTGTTGCTCTTTTTCTATCTGGGTTCTCTGGAATACTTTCCATAATTTAAGGGCTTGGTCTCTGCAAAAATTCTGTGTCATGATACACAGTTTTCACATGTTTCCGGGATAAATTTGTCTTCATCTTCTAATCTCCAGACTTTAAAAGGTATGATAGATTTAATATCCTCTTCTCTCCTATCCTGGCTTGCGCCTAAAACTTGAAGCTGATGAGTTATCAGTAAGGTTATATTGGACAAGACTCATGAATATCTGAGAAACTTTTTCTCAGCAAGAATAGTATCTCTTCGGGGAATGGCAGCTCAATGTGTTAATGGAAATTTTTACCATTTTTGTGAGATTCTGGGCTAGATGTAGTTTCAGGCCAACTTGATACTGTTCTCTCATTCTTCCTACTCTGCGGAGTTTGTTTTATGCTATGGAAAGGAGTGTTGTTTTAAAAAGATCACTGTCTCTTAAAAAAACCTAACAACCAAGCTATCAACCTGCAAATGTTAGAGACATTTACAGAAAAACACTCTACAGGATCCACTATTAAACACACTTTTGTGGTGTATTGAGAGAGATTGAACACTCTGGCATTTTTCATCTGGAAAAGGCCACCTTTGTAGACTTCAGTCGCAAACCTCATTGACTGAATACCTGAGGGTGCATTAAAGCTTCTTTTTAAGAGATTCACTTGCCAACTGTTTTATTGTCTCTGAATTGTTGCATTTATATTATTACTGTCTTCCTTGTTCACTGTCACTTTGCCCAGGCTTGGAAGTTGTGTGTTTGGGGAATAGTGCTCAGCCAAGAGCATGGTGTCACCTTTAACAACGTCTCATGCGCGCTTCCTGCGTGTCTTCAGGGAATGCCTGCTGGCTGGCCCCTGATGTATGCTATACGTTTGAGTGAGTGCAAGGGCAAGTTTTAATTCAGAGATTCTTTGCTTTTGTTTCTCCTCACCCCAGAATACATAAAGGTATAAAGTGGAGTATCAAACAAATAGATACAGATGCAAAGAACTAAGCAGATACAGGAATCAAAATGACTAGAGAAACAAAGGTAGTTGAAATTGCAGAACATATCTGAAGTTTGTTAACACAATAGTAATGGTTTTGTACTCCTTTTGCGAAAAGGCATACCCTTCTTTAAGAAAAAATAAGAATAAACTGGATAAACCAAAAATTCAGCACCTGCACAAGCTCTTGAAAACACCAGAGAGTTGTATCTGGCCTGTGAAGTACCACTCTTTAAATCTGTAGGAGAAGGAGATAATAATGGGTGTTTTGCTAGATTTAGTTTTTTGAAGAGCACAAAATCACTTTTCAAAGTTATCTGAGCTACTAGAGGGGTAGATCATGGATCTAGGATCAGATATTCTTTAAGCAGATGAATTTGTTTAAGCAGTACAATGAGCCTAAGTGTTTCCAAAAAAATACACAAACCATATGATTACTAAGGTAATACCAAGGGAAGTTTATAACATGTCAAAATAACAGGTCTTTGGTAAGAGCATTTGTCTGAAGTGTCGTATGGAAAGTCTTCTCTTCATGTTAAATGAGGAGAAAAGGAAAGTACTACTTTTTTTCTGCAGGATCTTCTAGTAGTTCTGTAACATTAAACCTGGAGAGATGAAGTAATTATTTAACACTGAACTAGATTTTCATTGTGAGTCAGGTCAGAGCTCAAGCTCTGAAAGAATTGAGTTGCACAGATAAAAGTGGTCATGTGACTGGTCATACATTTTACAACCTCGGCTGAAATGTTTCAAGGTGATAAGAATGTAATCTCTTTGCAATGAAGGTCACCTAAACTAATAGCCTACCTGGTGGAAAGGTATAAAAGGTGTTGGTCAAGATGGGAACAAACCAGAATAGATGTGTATTGGTTTTTCTCTTAAGGTGTTCCAGTAGGCTGATGGATCATGATATCCTGACTACTAAACTAGGATTCTCCTATGAGACTACCCTTGGCCAAGTACTATATCTTTTTTAATCTCTTACACTTTCTTCTGTTGTGCTCTGCAGGGTGTCCTTTTCCCCAGGGTTAAAAGAAAAACAAACCAACACACCAACTTGCCTACACATTTTGGAAGAGAAACCTTCTTTATCACAGGAAAGCTTTTTGTGCTTGCTTTTTGATGTCTCCTTGGATTAGCAAAGCAATTCATTGTTTCTCCTTAATCTTATTTGCAATTTCCTTGTAGGTTCTATTATACAGTAGTTTTGGAAAGATAGTTAAGTGGTTTTGTTTAGCCTTAGAGGATGGCAAAGCCAAAGAATGCAGTTCAGTTCTTAGCATCTTGAAGAAGCATAGAGATCAATCAAATCTATATGTTTGAAGTATCTTGAAGTGTGTAGTGAACTGTGTGGATGTTTAGTCCACTTCACTGAAAGAACTGTATTTGACGTAATTTCAGTAGCTTGACCTTTATTCAGTGGGCTACTGATGATCAAAACTAAACAGTTCCCTCCACCCCAAGCTGGTTAGAGCCACCTCAAAAATAAACTAAGCAAGGTACAAAAGTGATTCCTGCTTACCTTTTAGCTAAGTATTACTTGTTTCACAACAAATAACAAGCTGCATTTGTTAAAACATTTAGACATGTTTGCACCAAATCTCGTTTCAAAGACTTAGTATGGAAGTGTTTAAAAACCTTTTCATATGTGTACTTTTGGAGGTTGTTGTCTGGAAGGGAGGTGAATGAGAAGAAGGATCACAGTAGAATATCTGAGAATTGTGGTCAAAATATCTGGACACAAGAGTAGACAATAGTAGTATAAGATACTGCTGTGGGTCTCAATTTCAGAACTAAATTGGTATAATCCATAAAAATTCACTGTTCTTGGTGTAGTGATGAAACTGAAACCAGTTAACTTTTTTTTAAAAAAACTAAATTATCTTTCATACCAAAACATTTAATTAGATTAATGGCACTAAAAGTGTACTAATGTAGCTCAAGGACAATAGCTTAAAATAATTTACATATGAACGTGCTTTTAGATGGTCAGACAGTGTATCAGTCTGATTTTGTTATCTGCAGAATAATTCCATAATCAATCATAGGACAAACCTGTGTTCACAGGAGTCAGTCAAGGCCTATCTCTTTGTAGGTCTGGGACTTTTTGATTCTTCGCCTTGAAATGTGTAAGGAAGAGCAGAACACTGTAAAGCGCTTTAAACTTATTTTTGTTAATAAGATAAATTGTGCGATTTCATACACAGAAAAGACTAATTTAAAGCAAAGGTCTTAAACAAGTCATAAGAAGATTTAGAGTTTGCAAGAGCCATGTTCCCTTTAACTGAGAGTTTTGGAAGCACTTCAAAATGAAACTTAATCTGTTGCTAATACATTATACAAACATAGTCATTTTCTGTTCAGTTAGGGCACTAGAAAATACTAAGCTTAGCTCAAAGGGTGTGCTAACTACACTGTGGTTTGCAGGCCCCTATGTCTAAAATAGAACATAGAAATAGAACATATTTAAGTTAAGTTATACCTTGTTCAGGAGGCTCAGGGTAAAAACAGATTTTGGTAAAGAAAAGTAGTCTTATTCAAGGGTTAAGAGGAACTGAATGTCAGAAAGATCTTTGAAAGTCTAAGTTCATAGTCCTCAACAGAAGCTGTTGAAACCTCAGCTGCTTAGGTACACATCCACATCTTGCTGATCTTACTTGCCTGTTAATTATTATGGAATACATTCATTCTGTATATTGAATGAATTCTGCCTTTCTTGTTGCCTTGTTCCAGTGGATCTGTGCCATACAATGTGTTGATCATTCAGATAATTTGGTCTGATTCATGATTCCTCATTTGTGGACTGTGTTTAATCCTTACTTGTGTATTACCCAGGCCTTCCTATACTGCTCAGCATCTCAGTCTTTACTGTGTTGGCTTTTGCTTTGTATGATAGTGGTCTCAGCTTTGACTGTGTGCCTTTTCCTTCTAACTTGGCGACTACTGTATTCTTCAGTTTTGATCCTTTACTGCCCCAGCCTTCCAATTCAGTTCACATCCTGTTAGCTCAAATGGGAAATACCTGCTCTGTATGTTAAGCACTGTGGATAATTTATTTTCTCTACTTTCATTTTCCTTGCACCTAATAAAGCTGGTTCTGAGAGCTGTGGAGAAAGCATGAGTTTTCTCTGGAGTTTTTACACAACATGCACTCTCAAATTTACTTTGCATGGTCTTCCTGGTCTTTTAAAATGAATGTCAAGTCCATTATTAAGCCACTTCACTTTTGTTTTATTCAATTAATACATTCTCTCACTTTCTTGTGCTAGCTTTTCATATCATATTAGGGTACTTCATAAATGCTGTCACCACTTTTCTTTTCCCATTTTATCTTTCTATACTTCTTGTTAAACTCTCCGTTCCAGGAAGATAAAATGTGATGAGTCAAGGAAGTTTCTAACTACTTATTCAGATTGAATCCCTGGGTAGGCCTCCAGTTCAGGCTCTTTTTCCAGCTTCCTTGTTGAAGTATACATTTACTGTTTTACTTTTTGGTTAACTCTTCTTCCTGTCTAAAAGTCTTTGGTAGCCTAGACTTTTCAGTTCTTAAGCCATTTTATCTTGAGTATATTTTACATGGCATGGAGGTTGTTGGTTACAATAATAGAATTAATGTTGTCATCCACCATACTGATTATTGACTGCTTTTTCTATGTCTTTGGATTTCAACATTTTTGATATTTAGCTTTATAGTTCTAATTTGGAAATTTATTCATAAATACTAAGTACTTTTCAAAATAAACTATTGATAGAGTTTGAAATATTTTGTGGTTTTAAAATTGTCTAAACAGAGTGAATGTTTGCCTTCAAATGAAAAAAAACTCCTGGCATTTTGATATTTGTTTAAGAGCCAATGTTGTATTAAACACCTAAAATTGGAAGCAAGGTAACAGATACTGTGGTTAAGTTTGTCATGTCTGGGATAGCATTTTTAACAGAAGAAAATGTCAGAGAAAATTTTAAAAGAAGTAGGGTTTTGAGCAGGGCACTGTGGTGAGTTAACTTCAGAAAGCAGTAGTTTTAATGCTGTAATCCTGCCTTTTTGTACAAAAAAAAAATAGGGCATTGTTTTGAAAGTTGAAAGGATACTCTGTGATATTAATGTTCTCTGCCTCAGCCAGTAAATTTTCTATAGAACTGCCATCCTGTTTGTATTCTAGCAAGCTGTGGTGTGAATTGGTATGTATATTTTTATGTTTAGGGGCTGGTGAATGAACTACATGTTTAGTTTATTAAAAAATGCTGATAAGTTCATATTCCTCTTCCTGTGCAGTATGATGAATTGGTTCCTGCATCCTTGACAACCAAATATGGAGGGTTTTATATCAACACTGGTACACTGCAGTTTCGCCAGGCATCTGAATCAGAGGATGAAGACTTTGCAGAAGACAAAAAGCATAGGCCACCTAAAGTGAGTGATTTTAATTAAGGCTTCTATACAGAAATAGAAACTAGGGGGACATCTGAAATATTTGATACACTTAAAATGGCTCAGAAGAAGAGTCCACAAGCAGAATGATGCACGGTACTGTTTTATTTCATTTTCTGTTTTGTGGCTCATGTACTAGCATTCAGTGACTAACTCAAGATGTCCACAGGCTGTTCAGTGTTGTAAGATTAAGCATCTGTTTAAGCAGCCTAACAAGTTTTGTCCACCCATCTTGAATTGACAGATGATTCTGTAATTTTGTAAGGATTTTATTGTAGATGAGACCTTAAATTCATCAGTACTGCTCTTAATGATTTTGCACAAAGTTTGCGTGATTTAAACTTGTTCCTAATATTGAGGATAGCACTTAAACCAAAATACCTGTTAAAATAAACTCAGTTGATAACAATAGCTTTATTAAAATTATACATACAATCTTTCCAAACAGCATGCTGTTATATAAACTTTGACAAGTTAGTCAATGCAACTTGTCAAACGTAATTGCAATATGACATTCACAAGTTCCATGCCATTTCTGAGAATTTTGTGCTTTCCAGTGTCCTTTCATGCTCTGTAACTCTTAATTTTAACGTTCTTGTATTGACTCTGACTGGGATGCAGTTAACTTGCTTTCTAGCAGCCTGTATGATGCTGTGGTTTTGATTTGTGACTAAAATGGTGTTGATAATTACACCAGAATTTTACCTGTTGCTGGCTAATGCTTGCACAATGTGAAGGCTTTCCTTTTCCCTGCCCTGCACCCTCAGGTATGGATCGACAAGGGAGGGGGAGGCAGGTGGTCTGTATTGACCAGCAAAGATGTTCCATACTGTGCAACTTCATAGTCAGTAATGAAACTGTGGTAGCAGAGGAAGGTGGGGGAATTCCATCTTCAAAGGTAGCCATTGGTCATACTGGCTGGGCAGCAGTCTGCATGTACCTTAGAGTATTTCTCTAACTGAAAACTCTAAATTTCATAACTGTTTAAAAATGATCAATGATTAACACTTGCCAGTAACTGCAATTGCTGCTAGGAATCCATTGTACCATTTGCCTTTATGCACACTGAGGTGGTTTTCCTGGCTCTGAATTGAAAAATGTAAAGAAAACTGAATGTTTCTTGCTGTAGAAGTCCTTTAGGGTGGAAGAATCATTGTCCTTTATTTTATCCCTTTTCTAGATAGCAAAGTTAAAAGAAAGTGAAGATCGTGGAATGAAGAAACGCAAGCGAAAAGATGAAGGGACAGAAAAGGAGACAAAGCCTCGGAAAATGAAAGTTCCTAAGCAGTTGGGGTAGGTTTCTTTTTGTTTATAGGAACCCTTGAATTATATTTGAAGTTTGGCTTTAAGATTGTGTGCCATAGCAAGATTATTACAGCTCTTTTGAATATTGTACTTTTAAATGGTAATTAATAGCTTACAGATTTTGTTTCAGAATTTGTGTGGGGTTTTTGTATAACTCAGTCCTATGGGCTAAATTTTTGTCCCCAGAAACTTTGAACAAGGAATAATAAGGAAAAGCAAATCACAGAAAATAAATTTTGAGTCTTTTGAATAGCATAAAGCATCATTGTCCTACCCAACATCTCAGATAGCACTAGGAATTACATCTTCTATTGAAAAATAATTTTCTTCCTGTCTTTGTTTTTCATGTGTAAAGCTGTAAATACAGTTTAATTGTTCTTCTATGTATTTCTGCTCACTTTGTGCTTTCCTGAGTTCTCAGGCTAGCATAGATGGATTAAGGAGGTGGGGTTTTTTAATTGGCTTCTAGAAAACCATAGTTTAGTGGATAGAAGCTGTCTTACTGTGAGTATTCACATTGAATATTGAGAATTTATTGACCTCATTTTTATCAAGGTGGCTAATTGGTGGGAAATTCTCAGTTTAAGTAGAATATAGATTTTGAGTGTTCATTTTAAAATTGTTAGCAATGAAAATATTTTTTAACATATATGCTGTACAGGCAACCTGCCACCATTCAGCAGTCTTGAGAGACAAGTTTAACTATTTTAGTATCCTGAGTTTTAACACTTGTGCCAACTTCTCCATAATTAAATTGAGAAGTCAAAATGAAATACTTTGTCTTAGTGTGTATAAAAAGTAACAAATCAATTGGGGAACATGTAATCACATGACCACTTAAGGCTTATTGTAAGTGATAAAATGGTCTGAAGATGGAAGCAGGAAGTACTTGCTTCTTCTCCCGATAATTTTTTAATTGTACTAAACTTTGAATTTTGTTGTTAAAGGTTACTAAGGCCTCAAAAGTCAGATGCTAATGGAAGGTTTCTTTCTTCTACAGGGTAATGGCCTTAAATTCACACAAGTCTGAGAAGAAGAAAAAGAAATTGTATAAAGACTCTCTCTCTTTGGCTGCCATGATCCGTAAATTTCAAAAGGAGAAGGAAGCCATGAGGAAGAAGGAACCTAGTCCAAAACCTCCAGTGACTGTTGCATCCTCTACCCCTAGTAAAATTCCTTCCTCCTCTCTCAGTGCAGGAAATGATACATCTGACTTGAATCTTAGGATCAGTGATCCTGTCCTTTCCATTTTTGGTAGCACAAATGAACCTGAGCTCCTTCAAGAAACTGAAAGTGCCCTGGAGATGCTGGGAGACATTGACTTTGACAAGTTGCTTGATGGCACTTCGGATGGCAGCCCGGTCTCTGAGCTGTCAGGAGAGAATGGAAATGTCACTCAGGCAACCTACACCTCTCAGGTCATGACACCCAAGCAGGTGCCTGCCCTCCCAGAGGGTTTGCCTATGCTACTTGAAAAGCGCATTGGAGACCTTCGAACAGTAAGTATGAATTCACTGGTAGTGGATTGCATTCAAGAATCCGAGAGAACAAAGAAGAACAATTAGAACCTTGAGTGTCATCCTTGAATTGCTGACTGAAACTTTAGAAATGAAGATTTGATGTTAATGGCAATCCAAATGGCTGTGTTTATACTCAGATTAAAATGGGCAGAGATGATGCAGGTCAGTTATTCAAGCAGTGTTTGTTTTACAGTGGAAACAGGGTTTTCTAAATCTTCTGTGTATAATAACTTGTAATGTTCATTTATTTATGGATTTTTCTCCATAATGGAAATACCAGTGTTACTTGAATTATTATTTGTTGGAAATGGAATGATGTTTTCTTACTTTGAAGAAGGTAACCTGAAATATGACTGCAGCTTACAAATCCATGTATCGGCTTTCTGGTTTTAACTTGCTAGTTTTAAAAAAAAAAAAGGGGGGGGGGCAGCATGGGGGGGAAGCCACCAAAACCAGAAACCACCACCCAACTACAAAAGAAAAGAAAAACCAACCAACCACAAAACTCCTCTTTTTCTTCTGGAAGGTTAGAATGGAATCTGAACTTCTCAAAAATGGGATGAAAGATGTTAAATTAACAAGTTATGAATATCCCAGTAAGTTACTGGAAGGGATCAGAGCTATTAAGGTATTACATACTCCTTGTTTCAGTTGTGGATATTATCCTAAATTGAGAATAAATTTGTTGCTTGTTCAGATTATGATATTAAAGCTTTTCCTTACTTAGAATAAAGTGCAGGTTTTCCTTATTTAGACTAAAGTGCAGCTTTTTTTACTTATACTAAGTTATGAGAAAGCAGTTCTTTTTTTTTTTGAACAAAAAGAAAATAATTTAAACAATTGCAGACCTTGCTTAGTTCTTACCTGTATAGAAATGTCTTCTAATTTTCTTACTTTTTTAAAAACATACCAAGCTAAATACAGCCAATGAATTAATGTTTACTAAAGTGAAGGAGCTTCTGTCTGTCTTTCAGTATGCAGGTTAATTTTGCTGTGAATCAACAATAAGCTTCTAGCAAAAGTGCAGAATTGGATTAGGCCAAAAGTTGGGAAGTGTTAGTGACCTCCCCCAAGTTAATTCATGTTGCTTCTCTGTATAACAATCCCAAACCAGTTGGGAGGCATCTTTGATTCAGTGGCTCCTGGAAAATGTAACTCCTCATAGAATCATAAAATGGTTTCAGTTGAAAGGTGGGCCCTTTAAGGTCATCCACTCCAATCCCCCTGCTGTGGATAGGGACACCTTCCACTAGCTCAGCTGGGAACTCTGTCTTCCATTTTTGACAGTGCCTTCTGAAACCTTCCTGGCTGAGCAGAGCAAGTTTAAGTTTATACTTGGGGAACAACTAGACTGTATGCTGACTTAAAAATTGCAACTTCCATACCTCCTGTAAATTGCAATGAGATGTCTTCCAAAAAGCACTAAAAGGAAATGAGTCTTGTCAAATATTTACCAGACTCTCACAGCTTTAGAGCTCTTTAGCACAAAGAAAAGTTTATAAAGCTGTAGGAAGAAGCCTATGCTTCATGGATGGTGTATAATGTATCAAGATTAAAAATAAGATTAGAAAGCCATTGACTAAAGGCAGTAAAAACTTCCTGACTTCCTTTGGTAGATTAATGTGTTTTAGTTCCCTGAGTGGGTTGTTCTGAATTACCATGATAGAGGGCAATATTGTACACAAGCAGAAAAGTAAATAAGAGGGGTTTTTCTATTTTGAAGGTCACTGTCAAGATAATCATTCTGGAAATAAAACCCAACCATAGTTAGTTATAGTGATGAAATTTTTAAATCTGCCAGTGTTGCTCTCTTTAAAAGCCAGCAATGCTGTCCAGCATAATAGTATAATGCTGGAATTGCCTTTCAAGGTCTACCTAGGACTAAAATGTCAAAGCTTTTTCCTTTTGCTTTATATAAACCAGATAATGGTTCTAATACTTGTGTTAATTAGACATAAAGGCACTGGATTTAAGACCTTCAGTCTTTTTGGTATCCTATCACTTGCAAGCATCTATAACCTTTCTAATTTTTTAGCAGGACAAATGCTTTAGTATTTTTAAACAGATAGTACCATCCCCTCAACAGCTGAATTTATGGTAGAAAACAATGAGTGGAATGCAGTCCTTGCAGAAACTTAAACTCCAGTATCAGTGTTCATGACTGAAGCGATAAAGCATTCAGACAATGGGCTACCTTACAGCTTTGACAATGTCACACTGTTTTCCTGTGCATTGTAGAGTTTGCAATTTTTAGAAAATCTTTTTCTTTCAAATTTAAATGAGGCAGTTACAAAGAGCAAGAAAAGTAAGTATTTAACAGTAATAAATTAATTTAATCCTGTTAATACTTGTGCTTATTTGTAGGTTTTAGCTATGTTGTTGCAAGTCTTTATTCTATGGGATTTTTTAAATACATAATTAAAGATTTTTAATTATATGAATATTCAGCTTCATAGCATGTGGCTGCCTCTAATGTTTGTCAGTCACTATAATGATGCCACACTTGCCTACTTTTCTGCATGCATATAATTTTCTAGCTTCTCTAGATATTGCTGTCTGGTCCCAATGGCAACACGTAAGATGACAATAGGCCTCTCAAAGAGTGGCTCTTTTTTCTTGACTTCTAAAATTCTGCAGAGTAGATGTACACTACAGAAAAGTTCTTACTGGTTTTTGTAGAATGGTACAGGGAATTGGCTTTGTCCTATAAACTGTTATTCCTTGTGGAAAAAAAGGGGATCTAAGTGATAAGAACAAAGAAAGGGATTCTGCATGGAAATTCCTGTGAGATCAGTAAAAACTTCTGATCAAAGGAAATACATACATAAATATATATATGTATATCTAACCAGACTCAGGAAGACACCACACAAAAGTACTAGAGATACAGTCTAAAGATGGTGAGAATGCTGGACAGCAGCAGAAGAGAGGGATGAGGTATTCTTCTAGCATACATAATCTCATTGTAGGAATTGCAGTGAAGGTTTGAGAGAGCTCTAAGGAAGCTGGGAATATGTAACTAGATGAGGCACATAACAGATAGAAAAAGATGGAGTAGAAATGTGTTAGTTAATGCTCTTGCCTTCTTGACCTGTCAAACAATGCTTCTCTTTTTAAAACAGAGGTAGCAGAATGTTGAGGGTGGTGAGGTGATAAAGCACCTACCTTTGTCTTAATGGTTATTCAAAAGATGAATATGTTAACACCTGTGATCCAGGCAGATCCTAAGCAGAATGATTGTCTGCCCTAGAGCAAGGTGTGTATATTTGAGTAATAACAATAACAAGCCTTAGTTTTTTCTAAACAGCTGAGAATAGCTTGGTTTTCTTTATTCTTTTCTGAGTAATGTTATCTGGGAAATAAGAATATGATATGGCTGTAAAAGTAAAGATACAAAAATTGTTGGTTCAAAATATTCTGTGAACTTGGATGCTTTTTTTTATTGTATTTCCAGGCTGCCAAGATGTTTGATGAAGAAGGCAGGAAGAAGTTTTTCACACAAGACATGAATAATATTCTTCTGGAGTAAGTGCTTATCTGTAGAACCTTCCCTTTTTGGAAAGGGGGTGAAAGGAAGAGTACAGAAGAGGAAGTATTATTGAGGTTGTTCCAACAGAGCCTTTAAAAGTCAATGAAGGTAGATCAGTCTAAGCTAGTTATTAGCTAAAGAGATTTATACATGCATACAATTCCTGTCATGCCTGTCTGTCTTTATCCAGTGTAAAATGTTTTGTAGTGCGCTGGTCCTTGACTTCCTGTGTAAAATTCAACAAAATTACCATTATTTGCTTCTGTCTCCCACTTTCATAACTCAAAACACCTTCAGCTTTCATGAGGGCAAACGCCAGATTTTCTTCTCTGTAATCTTCAATTAAGGGTTTAATGTAGAGAGTTCTGTGTTCATATTCAAGAAGCAAAAGTAATCTCTAGAAGACTGTAACAGTCAAATTGTTTAAATTTTGATTCACAGTGGTGGGTGTAAACTAAATTTGAATGAGTGTTCAACATTGCTGGACAAGTACATACATGAATGGTTTCTTGCCATTGATTAGGACTTCTTCCTTTTGTAAAAAAGCTTATCTGAAAATGTCCCAAGCTGCTATTTTTAGTATGCTTAGTTGGAATATGCTGTGCTTCCAAAGTTTCCTTAGGTTTTTGTTCAGATGTCATCTTTACCTTAGAGTGTGTCTCTGACTGTTTCCTGTTTGTTTGTCAGTATTGAGCTACAGTTACAGGAGGTGAATCCTGCCATCCGCAGTGGAGTGTACTCACACCTGGAGGCTTTTGTGCCGTGCAATAAGGACACACTGATAAAGCGCCTGAAGAAGTTACACCTCAATGTCCAGGTAATGACAGGGAGAGGAGACTCCAGCAGGAGTCAATTATGTGACAGCAAGGAGGACTAAATGCAGCAGAGTAGAGCAGTAGTCACACAGTCTCAAATCAGCCAAAGTATTTTTGATCAGTTGATAAGTACAAAAGCTTCTTTCTGTATACCTGGTATTTTCACTACATTAGGAACAATTATTTTAAGTATTTCAGAGTCTTTGACAATGAAGTGCTTTCATCTTGAAAGCTGGGTGCAGGCTATGAAGGAGTGTTTCCGCTGTTATCAGTGAGTATTGCTGTAGTCACAGTGTACATATCAAAGCAGCAGAATTAGAAAGCCACAGTAACAATGGTTATGATAGGCTAAAACCCCATACTTTTG
This sequence comes from Pycnonotus jocosus, assembly GCA_013400435.1. Lineage (NCBI taxonomy): Eukaryota > Metazoa > Chordata > Aves > Passeriformes > Pycnonotidae > Pycnonotus > Pycnonotus jocosus. The sequence goes on from VWYP01024501.1 coordinate 30,371, forward strand.
TATTCACTTTTGTGTCAAGAAAAAAGGAAGGCTAGATGGATAATAGACCAGCCTGTATTATTTGTTCAAATTTCCCTTTGTGACTAGGTCTTACAAGTACTTTGTATGCTATTTTCAGTTACTTTTCTTTTGAAGATTGTTTTCCTGTTGAATAGAAAAGTTATCTGTAATCTGGAGTACTATGACCAGATTCTTTAGTTAAAATCCAGAACTGAATCTTGCACGGGATCTGAAGATGAATGCAGAGATCTTGGTACTTGCTAATAAGGCAAACAGATTCAAATGCTATTTCTAAGCAGATAAACATAAAAGAATATTCTAGTCCTTTTCAATAAGCAATTAAAACTAAGAATGTAAAGTCAGAAGATGCAGAAAGTGAATTTAAAACATGTAGTGAAGTGTATAGTATATTAGGTTAATGTTTGAAGTTTTTAATATTTGGAGACAATTCTAAATATAGTCCTTACTGTTCAGGTACATAAATTGCATGTAATAACAGTCTAATACTTGGATAATGTAATACATGTTCATATTTTTTTCATTATCTAGGATACCACAGTTTTTGGAGATCTGATTAATAGGATATTTATTTGTGAATGCTGAGATATTGATTGGTCAATTTATGTCACTTTTTTCCCCCTTAAGTTTTTTCCCCTTCCCTATTTTAATTTAAAAGCATTACTTAAAGAGATCGTGCTGTAATGTTTTGGGATATTCCTGACATATTTTTGTGACTCTCCTGTTGTTTCTGGTCTCAAGACTTACGTGGGACATATGTGCATTTTTCTAATGCTGTTGCACCTAACAGGATTCAAGTGCTATGTAGAATATGTCTGTTGCAGTCCATAAATAGTACTGGGAATATTACCATGGGAGTGATCCAGAAATTTTCATGAAACTATCTGAAATTCTCTTTATTTTACATTTAATAAGATTATTTTGGTGCACCTCTTTTCACAGGATGACCGCTTGAGAGAGCCATTGCAGAAGCTGAAACTGGCTGTCAGTAATGTCATGCCTGAGCAGTTATGCAAGTATCAAGAGGACTGTCAGGCTCGCAATCAAGCCAAGAATGCCAAGTAGGTTATTCTGGAGGCTGTGCATGCCTATTCAGAACCCAGCTGGAAGTTTATATCCATGTTGTTTACTTCCTTAGCTCAGAAAATCATTCAGCTCCAGTTTAAGGTGTCTTTTTCAAATTGTACAAAATATTTAATTTTGTATGAATGTTATTGTCTGATGCCAGAGACAAATTCCATTAACTGAGTGAGGTAGATCTTGATAGAAAAAATAATCTGAAGGATTACTGGTTGATTCCTAAAACGGTGGAATAATGGAGGAGGATGGTGTGTTGAGGTTATTGATATATTTTGTCCTTGTTCATTGTAATTGTTTCGATCATAGTTAACTAATTTTAGACTTGGAGAGGTATTAATAGTTTGATAAGTATCCTGACACTTCCCAGTGGCATGCTTGAAGTTTATAGGGGCATCACTGAAAGCATCTGTACAGTGTGTTGTTTTCACTTGTCTGAGAATCATAAGGCAGTGGAGAGAGGGAGATTAAACTGTTTATCCTATAAGGAAGTGTAAGGAATATATGAAAGCAGGTACTCTGTGGGTTATTTTTCCCCCTAACACTTAGAGCGACACTCCTTTTTCAATGAAATATTTTGTCTGCATAGTATAGCTCTAAAGAAATTGTTCCAACTGTAGGTTGCAAGCAGAAGATGAACGAGAGAAAAATGGATCAGAGGAAGATGATGATGAGAAACCTGGAAAGAGGGTTGTTGGACCCAGAAAGAAGTTTCACTGGGATGACACAGTGAGGTAAGACAAAACTACCTTTTCCACTAAGAATTTTCACTGACTTTATAAAAGGATGTCCAAGAGGATATTATTACATGATTGAATAAATAATTTTTCCCAGAATTACACTTTAGTGAAGTTTTGAAGAGTGTTGCTGTTGAATAGGCAAACTGGAATTCTGTAATGGTGAAACACCTTCTTTGACTCAAAAGGAAAATCGTCCTATGTCCAACCCTTTCAAGTTTCATTGCTTGTGTTTCTGCTTTGTCCAAATACATGAGAATTTTCTGACTCCAGGACTTTGATCTTCTTTAGGCAAAGAACAGGTGTGTAAGCAGTGTTATACCTGCTTCCCACTTTTCTTTTCTAGGAATACATTACAAGATACCAATGAGAACTAGAGATTTCTGCCACAGGAGGACAAGCCATCAAGGTTTGTGATATTGATTTGGCAAGCCTCCCAGTCCAGCAACTACTAGAATAATATATTAATCTTAACCCCTTCTGTTCCCTCTGAACACATATTTTGTTATTGCTCAAGAGTAGCGCAGATTCTTATCTGAAATGATCAGTTACTAGAGTTTAGTTTCATAGAACAGATTTTTCTGAAAACTGGGATGACTATTATTTAAATAATCTAGACTTTGAAGCAAGCAGATCTTTCTAAATGAGTCATTTCTCATGCAAGATCTGAGACAATTTTAGAACAAGCGTGTATGTGTATATACATGTTTATATAATTAAAAGGGGCTGGTAGACTTTTCTCGATGAGTCTTTTTAGTATGTGGAGACAACAGGGAAGAAAGCATCATTAAATAGGTACAAGCAATGTAGCTTGGACTGATCTGGAGGGGAGAGATATTTAACTTTATTGCTTTTTTCATTCAAGAGGCTTTGAAAGGCTGATGTTACTTAACTGGGTGCACTTCTGTATCTTTAAGAACAAAAGACAAAATCCCTGTAAGAAGGAATGCTCTCTTGAAGTACTCAGTGTAGAATGGATTTCACTTCCTTTCAGGAAAATGAGAGGTCACTGAGCAAAGAGGAGATGTTCCAACTATGAGAAAACAAGAAAGAAAATATAAAACAAATTACAAAATGATAGTAGGATGAAAATAAGAGCAATAGAGTCTCTTAGAAATGAAGAAGTGACAATGGTAGACCATACCAATTTGTAGTGGCAATACTTGTGCAGTACAAACTTCCAAAAAACACAGTTGGAACTAGGCACTTCCTACAACTCTCAGTGGACAGCAGCTTCAATTTCTTTACCTTTTTCTGCTGAGCTTTTAAAAGGACTGTATCTTTAAATATATTTATTTTGTTTCTTTTTGTAGGTCTCTATTGTGTAATCTTGTCAAAATAAAGCTGGGATGTTATGAGCTAGAGCCAAATAGAAGTCAGTCTGCTGAAGATTACCTCAAAACCTTTATGGAAACAGAAGTGAAACCACTTTGGCCTAAAGGCTGGATGCAGGCAAGGTAAGATACCTGCTTTATCTGTCTGTTCGTTTTGGTGTTGACGATTTCTTTGGTTCGTATTTATTCTTACATTTGACTCAACCATGTACTATTGATATTGGCTGGAATTTAGGAGTGTATTTGTGAAGCTGGAATATTTTAGAAGAACAAATATTTTTCTAAAATGAATTTTCTGTCTTGTTTGTAAGCCTGAGAGTGAAGAACCCCACTGTTTTCCTTGAGAGCTGTTTGCTTTTATCATCTGCTAGAGACTGAATTTACCATTGCTTCTAACACAGCATGAAGTATGATGCTTCATTTGAGGAGAAGTATGAGGTGGGAGGGTAGGTAACAGCTTGGAAAGTTCACCGTGATATAGGAAGTGATAATGATCTAGAAATCAGTTTTGCTTGTATGTTAGAACACTGCCTTATCAGACTGCTCACGAGGCTTTTAAATTACGAGCTAGAATTTCGATAGCAGTGTTCACAACAGACTTAAGGATTTTACTCTCTATTTCTTGCTTGCAGTTAGAATACTCTGTTTTACAGCAGTTAAAAATACAGCAGTTTCTATACTTTCTTCTTACGGACATAAGAAGAAACAGTCACACAAGAGAGGGAGAAATAAAATGGGAGCAAATAGTAAACCGTTGTGAAATACAGGTTTGGTAGAGATTTCTAATGGTTTGGAGTGAAAGAGAAGCAAGTATAGTTTGGCCTGAGTTCGTTCTTTCCATAGCACCCACTGCAAAAGATAATTTCATCAAACCTCAACCAGATTGTAAAAGCTAAATGATACAACTAATCAACTTGTTCAAGGATACCTTGATTTTAGTTTAGTCAAATCTGTATCAAGCTGTAAAAATAACTGTACTGAGATATGAACAGTCGGTGTAGAAGTAGCTGGTTAAATAGTAGCAGAAGGAACAAATGAAGTTTTATACTTCCTGATGTACAGCTGACTTATTTTTGATCAATGATACATTTTTTTGTGTGAGTATGTTACCAAGTGAGATGTTACCTGTTACGAAGATTTTATTGAATTAGATGAGACTGCGAATCCCAGGTTAGTCTAAGAATGGAAGATAGGAAGATCACTGATGATAGTGGAGCAATAGTCAAGAGATAGTGAGGTGATTCAAGAATACATAGAAGGAAGCATGTTAAAACTTTGTATTGGAAAGCCATAAAACATACGGTTTTCTCTTTTCCATTTGATAAGTCTGTTGAAAATTTCCATGAGCTTTTAAACTGTCCATACAATTGGCTTCAACAACAAAAGACTAAACAAGAAACCAAAATGCCCCCCAAAACCACAAACAGACCAAACAAGCCCCAACAGGTGACAGATCATAACTTCCTGTTGACCAGCAAGACTTCATTTACTAAATGGGTAGTTTTAGTACCATAATGATTTACAAATTGTCCTGTATCTACTGGGAGGCGCTTTCCTGCTTTCTGATAAGGAAGTCATGTATTGTAATTTGTAGGCAAACAGTTACACATGGAAAGAGGAGAAGAAAGTATTTCCTGGAGTCTGGCAGTGGTAATTCCTAATACAGCATGTAATTCAGTTTCTGAATGCTCATTTTGTTGGGATGTTGGGTTAGGGATTATGCTGAAGGTTCATAATTTTTCATTTTTATATATGGCCTCAAGTGAAAAGGAGCTATATAAACTTGAAAAAAAAATTAGGTATTTAATGGTAAAACTGATCTACTGACCATGTCTTTTTTAAGGAATTCTTACTAATCAGAAGAGGTCTACAGTACCAGAACTTTGTGGGTTCAACTTAGAAGAAAAATTTCTTGCACTTCCAAAGTTAACTGTAATGTACTGTAAGGAACTGTAACTGTTCCTTTATGTTTCTTATAGCTTCATAAGGAAGCAAGAGGTAAGGTATTGATCATAACTGGAAGTTGCAGAATCAAAGGATTATTAAGGTTGGAAGGGCCCTCATATACTTCTCTATCCTTTCTTTGTATCATGTCTGTGATTTCTGTCCTTTGATAGTATTTTAAATTTTCTCTTTAACCTTGACAGATGATGCTACAAATTACTGGGGTCTGTGATTGATTTTGAATTTTCATTTCTAATTTGAAAAGATTAAGGAATGGATAAAGCACCAAGAAGGAGGTGGGGAGGGAAATATTCTGGAGAAGCTGTATGGGTCAGGAGGTGGCATATTAAACATGCAACAGGGAATGTTGGCTTTGCTCCACAATGTTCTTCATAGACATTCAGTAGTCTCTGATGAACAATGCAATACAGATTTGGAGGTTAGTATAGTGAAGAAAATGTGAAAATGGAGCTAGAAATAGAATCTGAGAAGTAAGGCACTGAACTGTAATGAGAGGATGTCAGTGTTTTCTACCAGATGACATGAGATTTTTTGGATACTTGGATTTTTTGTAATTATTGCAGCTCTGCAGGTTGTATTATCAGTAGTGAAAAGCTCTTGTTTAGACAGCTGTTCATTATGTGGTCAGTGTCAGTGCTTGTAAGAAAATGTTGTCTGTCCTGATTTGCCTATCTGGAAACAAGGGGACCAAGTTTTCGTTGTCTATTCATAGCTGCATTTGAATAGTAAGCTGTGGGATAGATACAGGTCAGCAATCATTTCACTTTCCACCTGGCAATTCAAGAACTAAAAATATTGAATGAAAGCACATGAAGTGTTGAGATTTGTCATAATGGCTCTTGCCATTTCTTGGCTCTATAGTAATATGTATGTGTAAGTCCAGTGTAACTGAAGTCAGAAATGATATACAATAACCTGAAGTTTTTCTTTTACTAAACTTTCAAAAACTTTAGTAAAAGTTTTTTCAGTACTAAAAGTACTGAAGAAAACTTAGAAGCAAGCTTGGCTACTGTGTTCTGACTTTTATCTTGTCTGCTTTAAAAAAAAAAAAACCACAAGAGATTAATGACCACAAACCCAAGCCTATGATCAATGTGTTGGACATGTAGTGTGAAGAGTTTACATTAATCTTTTATTTTATATTTGAAATATTTTATTAGTCTTTGAAGAGAGAGCATTCAAAGTGTATTTCTTCTGTCCAGTTGAAGGAAGTAATATTCTCCTATTCACTTGGTTGTTTACTGAGGTATTTTGAGCATAAACACAGATTATAATTTTTTTAGATGCTTCTGTTTATGGATGCCAAGACCTATACCATGACAGCAATACAAAGTAATCATTATCTCCCTTGGGGACAGATAATCAAAGGCTGATTCTGAAAACCAAAGGATATTTGGGTATTTGATGGTCATATGCTGTTTGTCACTGTAGGATCACTTCATGTTTTTCTCACCACTCTTTTAGGATGCTTTTTAAAGAAAGCCGAAGTGTTCACAATCACCTCACTTCTGCTCCGTGAGTATAATAGTGACAGCTTGCTAAGATCTCTAGATTGTGCATAGCATCTTTTCTCATCTTTCTGCTACCTTTACACAGAGGGAAGGAAAAGGAGCTAGTTCAGGATTTGTTTGAAGATACTTACAGTAATGTTTATAATTTTTTTAATGCTTTAATTTAGGCATATAAGTGTAATGTTCTTGTGGCATTATATTTTAACTCACTTGTGAAATAGCTAGGTAACTCCAGGGGTTATTCTTGAATTAATACCTTTTACTTGAATCATTACATACTGCCTAAATTTTGACATTCAACATATTAAACTGAACGCAGACTGCAGTACTTCCTGCTTTTTTCTTTTCCTCAAAAATATCTCTAATCACAGAAGTCTGTGTATCTTAGTGGGATTTTATCTTCTTCATTTTCAGACAACACTGTGTGCCTCTTAAGAGCCATCCACATTCAGTCAGAATTCAAATAAATTATGACTTTAAATAACACCCCAATTACAACTTTTGTGATAAATATGGTTAACATAGGATATTTTTCTATGTTACGTCAAAACTGAGTCACCATCCACCTACAGTAAAGTCTTTTTTTAACCAGGTATATTTCTAGTTGCTTAGGAGAGGATCAAAAGTTGCCTATAAGATGTAAATCTATTGATTGCCCTTGAAGAAATAAAGTGTGAAATGCTGAACGTTGAAGCTGAAGCTGATAACTAATAATCCTTAATGCTGTCCTTACTTGGGTAACTGCAGTTCATGTAATGTTGCAGAAGAAAATCTGACAGTTTGCTGAATGACTTCTTGCAACAAACAAATTAGAGAACTGTTTTAGCAGTTGATAAGCAACAAAGCACTTTTGTGGTGGGAAGAGACAACTGGTTTTATCTGGTTTGAAATAAATAAGAATAGCAAGCATCCTTCTCAGGGACAAAAATATCAATGTAAAAAGTGAAATTATATTACTATTCTAGAAGATGTCACACTGTAGACAAAGCTCTGCTAAGTAGACAGACTCATACTATTAAGAGGCTGAAATTAATTGATATTTTGAAGTTTCTCTAAATCAGAATAATAAAACCAGTTCTCTGGATATATTCTGATCTGTATGTCACATTATCAATTCAGTTGATTTTGTGATTAATTTACATAGAGATACATGACCAGAAAATTAATTGATAGTGTGCTATTTTCCCCCCTATATTTTAAACCATTTTTCATTTCAATGATGTGTTATTATTAAAGCTGGATTCCTGTAGTCATCATTCTAGTTTATTGGGATATAATCAGGGTAACAATTAAAATGAAAATTACTTGCCTTTTTTTTTTGGTCTTCTGATGCAAAATTTGTCCTTTCTGTTTTAGGGCAAAGAAGAAGGTGATTCTGGCCCCTAAGCCCAAAGTGAAGGTAAAAGCCTATTAAGATATCTGAATACCCACATAATGGTCCAGTGTGACTGTTTGATACAAGCTGTTTCTGCCTCTGATCCTGAAAAAACCTTGCAGGAGGTTTCTGTCAGGCATTGCTTATTGATTTGGTGGTGCATTACTTCAAAGTATACTATACTTCTGTATAGCTTTGCCACTTCAAGCTGTATTAGTTTTTTGAAAATTGACTATGAAGAGGTACTAATTCCAGTGATGTTTCACATTTTTGAATGTGCTTTGTGTGTTTTCAGTTTATGTTAAATTTGGCAACACTGGAAAACAGTGTAGTTGGAAGGATACCATAGTATAGAGGTCCTCATTTGACATGACCAGGTGTTCTCTTAAATCAGTAGGAGTTTTACTAAGTGATCAGATTAGCTACCTGATTCTTCACAGTATTGATTGTTCTTCACTGTATAGGACACTTTTAGTTATGTGGAGCAACAACACTAGATTTTTAAATCCAAATGGTTAATTAGCACACAGGGGTCCAGCACCTAGATAAGTATCTTAATATAAAAATTTCAATAGTAGACCTTTGGTTTGTCAGAATTTACTGAATAAAAATATTACACTAAAGATGACCTGAAATCAATTTCAGAAAGACTACTAAACCTGATGTTTCCTATTCCTTTATTTTCAGGACTCCAGTCCAAAAAAAGAACAGAAAACCTGTGTGTCTTCAGTCAATTCAAGTTGTGCAACTGTACTGAGTTCCAGTGCAGCTATGTGCACCCCAGCCAGCTCTAGCTGCACAGCAGCTCCGGAGACGATCTGCTTGGATGACTCACTGGATGAGGACCTCTCTTTCCATCCACCCTCACTGGACTCTGTTTCTGATGCTCTGGCAGTTATCAATAATGGTGCCAAGGGATCACCTCTTGGGTCCACCCTAGATACACCAACATCCAGACCTCGCCCTGGGCTGAGGGAAGAGAAACTAGCAAGCATTATGAGTAAGTTGCCTCTGGCAACTTCAAAGAAAGTAGAGCCCACTCAAACATCCCATTCATCAAGTCTTATTGCTGGTCACACAGGGCCAGTACCAAAGAAACCCCAGGACTTAGTTCACACTGGTATATCTTCAGGCCTTATTGCTGGATCTTCAATTCAAAATCCCAAGGTTTCTTTAGAGCCTTTGCCAGCCAAACTACTTCAACAAGGACTGCAGAGGTCAAGTCAGATCCAAGCTGCTTCCTCCTCTTCTCAGACTCACATTTCTTCCTCTAAGACTCAAGCAGCTATTTCCACCTCCTCTCAAAGAACCAAGGATGCTAATATCTTGGTGTCATCTGCTGAGGCTCAAGGTGGTACTTCCTCCACATCACAAGTGCCAAAGGTGCACCAGCATTCAGCTGTACAACAGAAATATGTATCTCCCTTACAAGCAACTATTAGTAAATCACAGACCAATCCTGTGGTGAAGCTGAGTAGTAATCCCAAACTCTCTTGCTCATCACCAGTCATCAAGGCTCAAGACAAGTCTGTAGTGTATCGCCTGCCTTTGTCTAATCCCTCATCTGGAAGTGGCTCTCAAGTGTCTCACCCACTGGTTTCTCGGACAACATCCAGCACCTCTACCTCTAGTAACTATTTAGCCAAGGCTATGGTGTCACAAGTTTCTTCCCAGGGTTTCAAGCCTCCCTTCTCCATGGCTGCCTCTCCCAAACCTGCTGCTTCTCCCAAGCCCACTTCATCTAAGCCGTCTGTGACACCCAAGCCCAATGCATCACCTAAATTTTCATCCAAGTCCACTTCATCCCCCAGGCCTGCAACAACACCCAGTTCTTCCAGTTCAAGTGCACTAGTTTCCCAGAGTAGTCACTCCAGCAACAACCCCCTTCATAAGCAGTCCAGTGGTGTAAATATCAGTAGGCAGTCTCCCACAGTGAATTTGCTGTCTTCTAATCGCACATCAGGCCTTCAGCCTGCAAAAACCCCTCAGGCTTCTTCAAAATTACCCAACTCTTCTCCTTCTGGAACTGTTGGTAAAAATAATCTGGGTGGAGTTGGAATGAATGTACCTGCCAGCAGAGGCAGTAACCTCAACTCAAGTGGAGCTAGTAGGACTAGTCTGTCTGGGGGAGCAGGAAGTGGAACACAGGGTGCTACCAAACAATTGTCAACTCCACACAGACCATCTTCTGCCTCAGGGTCTCCAGTTGTAGCAGCCAGCGTGCAGGTATGCATCTAACAAGTTTACATTTGAGCCTAACATTAATGTTTATCATATTTATTTTTTAAACATTCTTAGTATATTTTATCTTGATTTGTAAATGTCATAAATGTAATTTTTTACCTTTCTAAGCATAGTGCTGATACTGATGAAACAATTTCACACTAAAAAATATATATTTCCAGCTGTTGTGAAGTGCAAGGATTAGTGTGGAACAGGTGCTCACTGTAAACTCTCTGTTAATCTATACTGTGGAAAAGAATTCACTTTTTTCTTTTAACAGCACTAGAAAAGGTAAGCTTTGTGTGACCATATTTTCAGAGGATGTGATATTTACTTGCATTATTTGATTTGTGTATTCTCTCATATTTACCTATTTGTAATGATGGTGGTCATGTAAAAGATGTCTTCATACCTTTGTTGTCAGATTTCGTGATTAACCTCAAAACTAGAGTTCAGTTGCTTGTGGTTTAGTGTAATTCAAGACTTGTAATTGTATGGGCTTGCGAGGACTTTTCTTTTGTATTTCTGACTATGTATTTTATTTCTTAAGATATAGTCATACTGAATGAGGCACCCCATTAATATATAAATATCCTAGCAACTGAAAGCTTATACTATCACTAGAGAGAAGACGAATCAAACAAAACAAATATTTTGAAAATACGGTTGTTCTAAAACATATAAGCCTGTTATTTACCCAGAAGACAACCCGCTTTCCCAAGTTGTATTTGTCTTACTGGGAATGCTTAATTACCAAGATGATTTGATATTTTCCTCTCCCTAGTGCTCTCTATGTTGAAGTCATCAATACTTAAGAAAAGTAGTATTGCTGTAAAATATATTCTTGATGTACAGCAAATGAAAAACTTTGTATTATTCTGAACAGTGCACATTGCTGTTGCATGGGAGCAGTGTATACTTGACTTGTGGCAATATTTTATAATCTTAGTTTGCCATCAAATTCTTCTTAAAGCAGCTGAATAACAGGAGGAGGATGGTTTTTACAAGACACTTCTGTGGTCTTTCATCCTACTGTACTGAAACAGTCCGCAATAAAATTCTGGCAGGCTCTGACAGCATTCACTTACTCTGGGTCCTTTGAATGGAAAAAAATCCACAGCCTGTATGCTGTGTAGGGGCCACTGAGGTACCACATAGGGTCTGGAGAAGAGTTGAACCAAGTACAGTGCAGTCTGAGTACTCTGGAAGGTGCCTGGAGGAGACAAAAAAGGCTACTGGGAATGAACTGGGAAAAGAGTTGTTTCTTCCTGGTGCAGTCAGCAGAATCCAGTGGATGCAATGGCTGTGATGTAGAAAAAAATGTGAAATGCATGTCGTAGTGCTTAAAGGTAAAAGAGAAGGGAAGTAAGCAGTGTTGTGTTGGATGATGAGATGAATTCTGGCAAACCCTCCTGTAGTTGAAGGCAAGTATTTTTTTTGTTAGAAACACTGATCACCTGAGTAATAAAATGCATTTTGGCCACAGTCCTACTGAAGAGCACTGAAGTGTGAGAATGTGTGGTGAATAATCAAGTAATGTGAGTCCATACTATAATACAACAAAATAAGGTGTGTTCGTATGTAGGAAGGGGTAAATCAGCTAGAGGTACTAAGCAGTATATGGTATCACTAAAATAATGGAGACCTTTTATGTGGGGTTTTTTGAAACTTCAGAAATTACTTTGATAATCTAAGAATGGTTCAGAAGAACACTGTGAAATCAAAGAAGATAAACATGGAATAAGACTGTTGCTGCTGTGCACTGTGAAGCTTATTCAGTGGAGTACATTCAAGGAAAGATTAGCATGAAATTACCTCCTAGTTCAAGTACACTAAAGGGGAAGAGATTTGTGATCACAGACGTTTTTATTTAGCTATAAAGGTCTCATAACTGGCTGCTGAATAGACATCAGTTCCAGACTAGTTGTTAAGTACAATGTGCTAAGGACTTAGTTACTCTTCATATAAGACTGAATCTCCTTTCCTTTAAAACGTTAGGTATTTAATTCCTATTTGAGATGCTATTAGAAGATGAGAATGGTACCTGCATTGCTCATTATAGTATTCTGATCTGCTTATATTAAAGATGAAACTAGATGATTTGATGTGATAAAGGTGTTCTTAACTAGAAAGCTTTCAAGAAGTGTTTCCTCTCTTTCCACTTCTGATTGATACAAGTATTTACCAGAATACAGCTTTCTACCTGCTGAAGCTTCACAGAGAGTTACATCTTAAGGACACAAAGCCACAGAGTACATGTGTGATTTCCTTAAAAAGCTCTACCTAACATTAGTTCTCTTGAGCACAATCTGACTTAGACTTCTGAGGATCTTAATGACTCAGATCTACATGACCAGGATGAACCCTTTTAAAAACTATGGTACATGAGTTAAATAGAAATATCTGAACTGCAGTTCCTTTTGAGGCATGCTCTGTAGCTCTTTTCACTGTACTTCTCTTCCCTCCTTTTTGAGTGAGTAAGCATGATTTTGGCAGAGCACTTTGTAAAGTTTGTGTTTTCAGGCATTTTACAGTTGCAAAACATTACTGCATGGCTTTTATTTTCTTGCCCTTTACTAGATTACATAGACGATGAGCAGTTGTCATTTTTTTGTACATAAGCTTACTGTGAAACTAGGACTTTTAAAAGCAGAAGAGAATAATAGTGTGTTGATACTTTTCATTCTTTTTTTCTACTTGTGGGATAGAGTATGTTGTAGAAGTTGGTACCGTTAAGATGACCAATATAAACATTTGCTAGGAACATCACGTGTAGGTAAATACCCTTTACAGGGCCACTGTTTCAAAATACTGTTTTCTCATAAGAAGCAACCGTCCTTTTTTTAACTGCTTTCATCAAAGCATCTTAAGACCAAAACTGGTAATAAAAATTTTATCCATGCTAGATTTCATCACTTTGCTTTTCTCTAAGTTGTTATTACAGAACTCCGTGAAATGTCATTTTCATTTTAAGCTCATGTGCTCATCAGAATGATTCTGAGTTTTAGGTTTAGTTGAGGTTTACTTGTAGAAATGCACAGATTTGAAATCCTGTTCTATTCTGAGTCTTTTTAATTTGAATAACTATAATATCTGAGTTGGAGTCTGATTCAAAGTGCTTTCTATACTGTTTTGTAGTAGATAATTAGAGAACTGAACATTAGCACATGAAATTACTGTATACTCAGTGAAAGAAAGATTGTTAAACAAGAATGAGCTGATCTAATGTTGGAGGAGTTAATGTGGTTTGGGACCTATTGTATTTAAAATGTTCCGGCTAATCTTGCATTTTTATTTTAAAACTGTAGTGAATTTAACTTCATTTTGACATTTAGAGTGGAGAGATTATTTTGCTTTGCCTTTTCCTCTGACATGTACATACACACCTCTACATACATATGGATGTATGCATTTTACTAACTTCTTAAGTTTGGGGATTCTTACATATGAATCTTAACTTTCAGAATTCGTTGCTTCTCTGCAACCTCTTTAGGAATAATGTTAAGACCCAGATTTGGAAAGGGTAGAGGTGTAATACTGTACTTGTGGAGAACTTCAGATCTACATTGGATAATTTCATATTATTAATCTAATAGAAGATACTGCATTACATTGTGACTGTAGACTCAGGGCATAATTAGAAAGGACATCAAGGAAATCACCTGTAAGGCTGATGAGAAAAACATGGTAGTTGTTTATATGTACTCTTATGTCTGAATCTGCAATATAATTGTGCTTGCTTGGCAAATGAACACTGGGAAGACTTCCTAGGTGGATAAGTGGATATTCATTAATAGTTTAATACACTTCTCAACAGAGCAACTCTTAACAGGGAATAGTTGATTTTTATATGCTTAAAGAATATAATTCAAATCTTTAAAAATCTTGAAATACTGCTTTTTTTAAATTTTTTTTAATAGTCAACAGCAGGAACATCATTACTGGCAAATGCCTCACCTCTGACTCTCATGGCATCACCCCTGTCTGTAACCAGTCAGAACGTGACGTCTGCACCATTAACTCCTTTTGGGATGCTGGGCGGCCTTGTTCCTGTGACTGTGCCCTTCCAGTTTCCCTTGGAGCTGCTTGGCTTTGGGACAGACACAGCTGGACCGACAACCACTTCGGGATCTACCTCAGCGGCTTTCCACCACAGCCTAACTCAGAGTGAGTGGAATTAGTGACACTATGCTATAAGGAAAGATGCATCCTTTAAATAGAAATTGAGTAGGGAAGCAATAAAGTCTCGAGACACTCAGATTTGGTTCATGAAAATCCCTACAGGAGAGTAAATGGGATTCCTTTACTGGTAAAAATTTTCTTTACATAATCACCTAAGTGTTATAAGTCATCTTTGAAAGCTTATCTTTTGTCATATTCACAGTACATATTTAGTTTTGAACGTACTTTTTGGGGGTTAACTTCTAATATCTTATTTTTAGAAAGAAGTAAAGTTTAAAAGTCTTCAAGAAATGTCACAGTTCAAATAAGACTTAATATGGTGATTCATCGAAGTAGTCTTAACTCAATCTCAGATATCACACAGTTCTCTTATGAAGAGCTATCAACCCAAGATGGCATTTACTTTTTCTGATTGCTTATAAAGAAGCTATTTATGTCTGAAGCCATATAAAATATTAGTCTTTCAAAATTATAAGAAGACTTGCATCCCAGTAGCAAGGCATGGTCCTTGCTCTGACTTTTGACTAACTATATTTGAATAGGTTTGTCTCTGTTGACTTACTCCAGTCATCAGAATGCTATCAGGTGTTTTTTCTTCGTTGTGGAGATAAGCCTACTACTACAGCTACACCATAAAAACAAAAACTTACTTCACAGAGCCTGCCTCTCTCCACAAGGTTTATTTTTTATCTTTGCTCTCTTTTTTTTTTTTTTGCCACAGACTTACTGAAGGGTTTACAGCCAGGTGCTCAGCATGCAGCAACACTGTCTCACTCACCTCTGCCTGCTCACTTGCAGCAAGCTTACACAGGTAAAGACATGATATATTTCTTACTACTTATTTTAAAGTTATTTTAACTTAAAAGTCAGATTTCCGCCTTAGACTGAAATATAATGTACACCAGTACTTAGTTTAGAGAAGACACAACACAGGGACAAACTTTGGAAGCAGCTGGCAGAACTTTCTCTATTGTAGCAGTATTTTTGGAACCAGAATGATTTTTTTCCCCTACTTCTCTTCCATGTCAAGAACAAAACAATTTCAAAAATTTCAGTGCTTTACTGCACCAATTCTAGAAACTGAAGTGCACAAATTCAACTGGTAGGGAAAAAAGGAATAGTACTTACTGGACACTAACATGATTGTTTATAGGCTGCATGAAGTTTTTTTTTTTCACTAAAATTTTTCATCTCCTGTTTAAAGGAGAAACTGACCTTCTAGCTGAAAGCTCTTTTCATGTTTCTTGTAAGAATATATTCCCATGTGAATGGTGGGATGGTTTCTTAATGGAATAACCTGCTTTCCTTAGGAATTTTATGCTTGATAAGAGTTGCATGTTTTGATTGAGAAGAGAAACTTGAAGCAGAAGGTTTTATTTTTCTGTTTGTAAGGTTTAGAGCAAGAAAATTTTCAGCACACTTTACAAGGTGCAGTTTAGAGTACACCTTCCTTTGTCACCCATAGTGTGTTTTCTGGGGGCCAGGAGAAGGAATGCAAAGGGTGACAGTGGCTTGGTGGGCATTCTTAATTTAAGAGTTCTCAGTGCCAAAAAATTGTGCAGTGTTTTGGTATGAAGCTTAATATATCAGGTTTCAACAACGCTATTTCTAATAAATGAACTACAGAAAATACACAAAGTCTTCCACTCAGTAAAGACAACGTACTTTTTGTTGATGTTAAAGCTGAACTTGCCAAATTGCTGTCTCTCCTACTGTAAGTTATGAACAACAAAAGATTACTCATGCTTTTATTCTTCCCTTTTGTTTGTGTCTCTCAATTACAGATGGAGGCCAAAGTAAAGGGGACACTAAGTTACAGCGGAAAAACCAGTGACTTCTGGACAAGCAAGGGAGCTGAAGCAGTTCTGGTTGGCTGACAGAATCTGCCCAGTTGGGAAAGTGCTTATTGTCACAGGGCTGCTGTTTCTGTCAATGTTTACATATTCTGATCCTAAGCACTGTGGTGAGAGGAAGAGGAAAAATAAAATAATACTTGATCAAAGAGAGAAGGAAAAGGAGGACTGGTCCTCCTGGTCATGCAGACTGGTCATAGTTTGATATTGCCTAAAGAAACAACCTTTTTTATCTGTTCTGATTGGCTCTTAAAAGAAATTGATCGTCAAACCCACAGCAGCACCAACATTTTGTTTCTGGATGAAGTCCAATGAAGAGTGGAAATGGTGAAAGAAACTAGAATAAGTTTCTCCATCCATTGTGTAAAGTGGAATCATCCCCTTCCGTAGTGCCCAAAGTTCCCAGTATAAGATTATGTGCAGGTCCTCAGTGTACTATACAGTTTTGGACCAAAGGTTATGTAGAATAGAGATGGTGCTGGGATACTTTGCATTATAATTAAACCTTTAGACAAAAGCAGTTTCTGATAATGGGCATTTATCCAGCTTTAGAAGGCTGTTTGGCTTTAGGGAGCCTACAGATGTATGCAGTCTTGATACAAAATTGTCTTCAAAAACAGATCTCCTGGTACATCAGTACATGAGACACAAACTATTTGTTTGATTTATTTTCAGGGGTTTTTTTTAAGTACAGAAGTTCTTATTTAAGGGAGGAAGGGGATGGAAATTCATTCACACAAAAAGAACCCCACATTTTATTGGCCAGACTAACATTTCTTTCCCACATTTTTTTAAATCACACTAATGTTTCAGTATTTCTATTTGTTAAACTTTCTTTTACCTTGTGTTTTTGCTAAAAGAAAGATATTCTATTCACGTCTTTCATAAACCACAACCAGTTCTTTTCTCATTCTCAGGCTTCACCTTTTATCTAACTCTTCCCAGAAACCATGCATTACATTGATTTGCTAGTTAAAGAAAGCTGATTGTGACCTATTCCAGTCAGATTAATACTACTTCAGGCATTAGCCAAAGAGGAGTCGTTCAAAAGCGACCAGAGGTGCCTTCTCTTCTGGGGGCTGAATGGATTGTCTCCAGCATTTCCAGCCCCTGCTGGCCTGGGGAGTTTGACCTGAACTCTTTCTTACATGATAGCACAAGACTGCAGAGCTGGCTTTGTTGTTTTTTGTTGTTGGTTTTTTGTTTTGTTTTGTGTTTTGGTTTTTTTGGTTTTTTTTTTTCCTTTGATAGCAGTACATCAACCAGTTCACATGTAAGATTAGGGAGCATCCAGCACATGTTGCACTTTTGACACTATGACAGAACTTTGCTTTTGAGCCCCTTGTGCTGTCAGATAAAAGGTGAGAATGGCAGAAACTAAAATAAATCATAGGGAAAAGGAGCAAATAAACCAGTATGATGCCTTTCTCCTTCAACCCTGAAACATTCCTTTGACCAGAGATGCTGAAATTCTTAGTATATAGTTTTTCTGGTAGTTTGACTTGAGATTGAACCAGACACTACTGGTTATCTCACACCTTTTAGAGAGACTTTGACCCCTGAATAGTGAATCTTCAATGTTTTTTGCTAGCTTACTTAGAGCTTGCAGGTTTCTTTTACATGTGATTTATTTTTCCTAGATCAGACAACAATTTCTTTTCTATTTAGAGCTCATTTTAATTTTATATAAATATATATACATAAATTTAAAATAATATATATTGTGTATTTAGTATAAAAATGTTGGGTTGAGCTCAGCAATAAATGTTTTTGCACAACACTTCTGTGAAAGATTCAATTAAGATGCATTAGTTTCACTCCACAGCATCTGCCAATTAAATGCATTTTAGCTGGCACTAATGTTTTGTATGTGGTGTGTTGATCAGATAAGCTTGCATCTCCATTGTCGTTTAGAGTTGAAACATACAGCTATGTAGACCTTGGCATTAATGCTGCACAAATTCTGTCAAAATACTGCAAACTATTTAGAGTGCAAGCTTCATCTGACATTTTTTTCTTTTCTCCAGGAAGGGTTGAAGGAAGCCAGCTTTGAGGCCCAACAGTTCTGGCAGGATGTTGATTCTCTGAACTGTGTCAAACTCGAGAACTTTAACAATGCACGTAGCTAAGGGAGTTGCGGCAGTGAGCCACTGGGCACCAATATATTTAAAGGACCCTGTCCTAAGAGAGTTCTACCTCTTCTGTGTTTTCCTCATCAAGGCATCCCATTCAAATTGTCATCTTTTGTCTTCATACTTACTGAAATTTTAGACTGGGAGACTTGGAGCCCTTTATAACTACAGCACAAATTCCCTTTCAGCATTCTTTTTCCTGGAAGTATCTTTCATCTTCAATTGAAGAGTATCATCTCTAAATCTTGAGGGTAGGAATAGTCCTGCCTCTGTGTACTATTGAGCTTCTCAGTCTTGGGAAACAAGTAAAATAATAGTTATTGTGGAAATAGATACTAAGATGATGAAAATAAAAATGACCATACATTGTTTGTTACATCAATTCAAACAATGCCCCCCCCCAGCAGGTCACTGTTTTCAGTCATTATGCTCCTGAGCATCTTTTGAATGAACAATATTGGGGATGAGGACCCTTTACTTGCTGTTTACTATTCTCCCTGGTTAAACCTAGCAAGGCCAAATCAAAGGAGATAATAGGGTGGTTCCCAGAGACCTTTGCAGGTAGCATAGACAGGATGGGAAAGATTACTGCAACGTTTGAATGCAAAATTAGCTTGATGTTTTACTTTTTTCTGCATAGCAGTTCTTCTAAAGACATCCTCCCCACCCCCCCCAGTTTTTTTCTACTTTTTAAGGGCCTTTGCTAATAAATAAACTAGTTGTACATACTAAATAAACCCTCAGTATTCACAAGCAATAAGAAAGCCTAAGTAGAGCTGTCTTTTCCAGGCAGCAGGGCTGAACTTGGTTTGGGGACTGTATATGAGTTAACATGTCAAGCTCTCTGAAAGCCCCAAACCAAATGCAAGCAATAACTTCGAACATAGATGTTAGATGTTGAAACTTTCTGGGTAGTATTCCCTGCTACGTGATCCAAAGTCCCAAAAACCATGGTAGCTATTTTAAATCATTAGAGACTCTTGCAAAGAAAGAAGGCAGGCTAGATGAAAAACAGGCTGCAGACTTTCCTGATACCTTGGGCTATAACTGCAGTGTTCCCCCATTCCAAGATACAGATGGCCTAAGTCACTTTGTCTGGCCTGGCCTTCTCTGTTAAGAAACATGTCTAAATACTGATTAACTGAGTCACAAGTGCAGATGCTGTGGGTTTCACATCTGTTTTCTGCTAATCAGAAGTAACTTTTAAGTTACTTGGGTTCCGCTTTGTGTTTGAATCTGATCAAAGTTGTCTGATACATGGATTTAGGGGTGGGACAGGTGCTAAAAGCCTGTTCCTTCCTGCATTCCCATCACCTGACCCTTCCTCCACTTGGTGCAAGACCATTGAGGACATGAAAACAGAGAAATCTGCATCTCTCCCAAGCTGCCATCAGTTGTGTGAACCAGTAACCCTCTGGAATTCACCTTGGATTCCAACTAACTTTATCACATTTGCTGCTATATTTGTAAAATGAACTTTTGGCTGTATTTATTAGCAAATTTTTAATCTAGTTTACGGGGGGGGGGGGGG